>JXCR01113705.1:2923-33319 GCA_002079205.1 Phalaenopsis hybrid cultivar | reverse complement strand
TTAGTTTCATGGCCTATTAACCGTATAGATATGTTCGTCTCACTTAGACGAGTCCATAGGATTCNGGCTTGATTTTACATGTTTAGATACCTTTTATTTAGAATCAAAACAAGACCCACAATTGATAATTTCTCATCATACCGACATTCAGCTTAAAGCAACAAAAAAAAAAGTCTTCAACTTTAGAAATCCTATTTACAGCAATGACCTCAAATGTATGGAAACTTTAGACTTAGGAAATGATGCAAACAATATTCTTTTTTATATCTATTATAGCGTCAATCACAGAAGTATAGGATTCATATATCTTTGCTTCAGTAGATAAATCACATATAGGATGAACAATGATAATATACAAGGTAATAGATTGAAGCCAAATACCACAACCTTGCAAGGAAAGCTAAATAAACATGTGATTCACATAGGAAATTTTCAAATTCAACGATCACCCATAATGTGAAGGCATGTAAGCATGCAAGTCAATAGTGATAATCTTTCCAAGTAATGATAAGAACAGGCAAAATCAGCAATTGGATAGCATAGAGGATCAGTTGATGCTAGCTAAATTGTTCCAACATATTGTCTAGTAGTGAATCAAAACTAACCTAAGAAGTCAAAACAGTAGAGAACCTATCCTATTCTCATAATCAACCACTTCATAGGTATGCTACACCAGATCAAAATATAGAATAAAAAGTAAAATAATAAAAAAGGAGCTCATAATAGCCAAGTCGTAGCCTCAATGCTGTTGTTCTATGCTTTTGACTGGTATAAAAATTTGATTTCATTAAATTTTTTTGGGTTGAAAATAAAATCAATTTTGACAAATTCAACAGTTGAAATTCATCAACCAAAATTATGTCTACTTACAACACTACAAATTAATCCAAAGTTCATCATTTACGTTAGTGGTAGATATCATTAATATTCCCCATTATTTGCTGATGCAAATCATCATTTATAATAACTTGGAAATAAGAAGAGTAGAATTTCCTGGTAAAATATTGGATTTGAATTTGCACGAAGGAGATGAAAAGAGAATTATTCAAGGCATTGGCTACATGTTCTGTGCTTGAAATTAGAAGCTTGTGTTGCATCAACTCTACTACAACCCTAAAAATTTAGCTCCCTTAAAATGTGTTCTTCACACAAGGTTAGGCTAGTTTGGTTGAATCAACAGTGATTAAACAAATTTCTGCTGAACGAGGCATATTTTGGACTGAATGGATCCGGGCTTTTGTTAGGGGATTCACTTGAAATTATTTGCAGCTGTTTATGTTTCTTTGAAAAATCACAATGACATGAAGGCCACGCTCAACATTTGTAGAGATAGGTGGTGTGCATAATGATGTTTAAGATGTCAGAATTACAGTGGGTTTGATTGGTGGCATGGAAGTAGGTTCAAAAATGACATTTCTCATGGATTTTTTGCCGAAACTTTTCTAATGGCTTAATACGAATTTTACCATAGGTTTTGGGGACAAGTAAGTTTTTTTATTTGAGATCGAATAATAAATCCATTTGAACGCTGTCATCACTTTGTTTAGTTTGTCAAATTTATGGCCATGTGCTTGGTTAGGCGATTATGATTCAGGAATAAAGTCCATTTGTAAATATCAAGTGGAGGTATTTTTTTAGGAAGATCATTAAGACACTAATTTATTAAATTCAGAGAACACTTGACTAACATCTATAGTCATGGGCACATTATTAGGCTAACAATCTTTTCNAATTACAGTGGGTTTGATTGGTGGCATGGAAGTAGGTTCAAAAATGACATTTCTCATGGATTTTTTGCCGAAGCTTTTCTAATGGCTTAATACGAATTTTACCAAAGGTTTTGGGGACAAATAAGTTTTTTTATTTGAGATCGAATAATAAATCCATTTGAACGTTGTCATCACTTTGTTTAGTTTGTCAAATTTATGACCATGTGCTTGGTTAGGTGATTATGATTCAGGAATAAAGTCCATTTGTAAATATCAAGTGGAGGTAATTTTTTAGGAAGATCATTAAGACACTAATTTATTAAATTCAGAGAAAACTTGACTAACATCTATAGTCATGGGCACATTATTAGGCTAACAATCTTTTAATTTAATGGCTGTTTACTCATAGATTACCCCTTCTGCTGGCTTTTTTTTTCAGTTATGTAAGGATTTTTTGGTAGTTCATTAGGCGTTCGTCTTTCATAGAAATAGTCTTTGTAAGTTTAGTTGGTTTTGAGGCTATCATTNATCAAGTGGAGGTAATTTTTTAGGAAGATCATTAAGACACTAATTTATTAAATTCAGAGAAAACTTGACTAATATCTATAGTCATGGGCACATTATTAGGCTAGCAATCTTTTAATTTAATGGCTGTTTACTCATAGATTACCCCTTCTGCTGGCTTTTTTTTTTCAGTTATGTAAGGATTTTTTGGTAGTTCATTAGGCGTTCGCCTTTCATAGAAATAGTCTTTGTAAGTTTAGTTGGTTTTGAGGCTATCATCTCATTTTCCTAAGCACATAACTATTGGGCCTCCTATAGTGTAACATTTAAATCATATATCCACATTCTTTCCGAAAGATTGTTGCAATATCTAAAATTTTGATGCCTCATTGATTGTAGGATTCCTTGAAGTCCAGGTTTATGTAATGCAAATCTTGAATGTGCGTGATGCATGAGAAGACTCACAAAAGATAAAAATTCACAATCAACCAACTCAAATTTTGGCAAAACCCATCTGTTTGATGTGTCAAAAAGCATGTAAAAGTGACTCCAATTAATAAATTGGAAATTCTCCAAGAGCAGAAACATTGCAAGACATTTGAAATCGAGATAGAATCATATATGTTTAGGATTCACACGAAAAAAAGAAATTAGATTGTAACAAATTTGAATAAATTTCAAAATTTATATAATTAATCATAGATTATATGTTTAAAAATGAACAATGCAAAGGTCACCAAAGCGGATCCAAACCTCATATTTGAAGAACTTGCTTCTATCTAGCACAGAAATTTTAGAGGTTNTCATAGATTATATGTTTAAAAATGAACAATGCAAAGGTCACCAAAGCGGATCCAAACCTCACATTAAATGCATTATATTTGAAGAACTTGCTTCTATCTAGCACAGAAATTTTAGAGGTGTTTGAAATTTTTATTTAGTCTTTATTTCCCATGCCTAAAAAGCTCCATTTTATGATTCAAATTAGATTAGTTTTTCATAATCCAAAAATTAAAATTAAAAAAAAAAAACCAAGCAAGTCTCCAACGTCAATAACTTCGTTTCCATCAACAACCTNTGAAATCGAGATAGAATCATATATGTTTAGGATTCACACGAAAAAAAGAAATTAGATTGTAACAAATTTGAAGAAATTTCAAAATTTATATAATTAATCATAGATTATATGTTTAAAAATGAACAATGCAAAGGTCACCAAAGCGGATCCAAACCTCACATTAAATGCACTATATTTGAAGAACTTGCCTCTATCTAGCACAGAAATTTTAGAGGTGTTTGAAATTTTTATCTAGTCTTTATTTCCCATGCCTAAAAAGCTCCATTTTATGATTCAAATTAGATTAGTTTTTCATAATCCCAAAATCAAAATTTAAAAGAAAAAAAAAAAACCAAGCAAGTCTCCAACTTCAATAATTTCGTTTCCATCAACAACCACAAGTCAGATGGAAATTTGACTTGAGAAAAGCAGCAAACCGCCACCATCAGATCTCCACTATATTTGTCAAAAAAGAAAGTATAGAATTTCTGCTGGCATTGTTGATTAATCACATATAAGAGGAAACTATAGAAAAACCTACGAAGCACTAGGCAGGGGCGCAAGAAAGCAAATCAAAGCAAAGCAGACACGAGTCGTAGAAACNTCTGCTGGCATTGTTGATTAATCACATATAAGAGGAAACTATAGAAAAACCTACGAAGCACTAGGCAGGGGCCCAAGAAAGCAAATGAAAGCAAAGCAGACACGAGTCGTAGAGACAAATGTTCAGTTTAGTGGTAAAGGAGGGTAAAAACGGAGGATTTGGTGACCAAGGATTTATGGGAGTTGAATTGAATTAGCTTGTAGTCTAAGAAATAAAAAACAAAAAAGATTTAAGGGAATCAAAGCATTAGAGAATACATTGCGTTCTTATAGGCAAACATTGTTGGTATGTTAGCACCAAGTAGTTCCCTCATTGCTAAAATCATGTACTTATGGCCGGTATAAATTGTATTCCCATTAACATGGCTTTCATGAGGAAATAACTTGTCTTATATTTTTTATTAGATATGTTTCTCTACTGAAAAAATATCTGTTGAAATGAGAATGCTTGGAAGATGAATGGCTTGAAGTGGATAGAATAAAGACTGAGTTTATGAAATACCAAGTTGCGATAGATTGCAGTATCTTAGATAGAAGAATGAAATAGTGATGATAACTTTTAAAGTTAGTTGAGTGTNTTTGGTGACCAAGGATTTATGGGAGTTGAATTGAATTAGCTTGTAGTCTAAGAAATAAAAAACAAAAAAGATATAAGGGAATCAAAGCATTAGAGAATACATTGCGTTCTTATAGGCAAACATTGTTGGTATGTTAGCACCAAGTAGTTCCCTCATTGCTAAAATCATGTACTTCTGGCCATTATAAATTGTATTCCCATTAACATGGCTTTCATGAGGAAATAACTTGGCTTATATTTTTTATTAGATATGTTTCTCTACTGAAAAAATATCTGTTGAAATGAGAATGCTTCGAAGATGAATGGCTTGAAGTGGATAGAATAAAGACTGAGTTTATGAAATACCAAGTTGCGATAGATTGCAGTATCTTAGATAGAAGAATGAAATATTGATGATAACTTTTAAAGTTAGTTGAGTGGTTAAAATCACAAAATTCCTTGGGTGTATTTTTGTCATATGAGGATATTATAGTCTTAAAGGTAAGCTTTAAAAACCTGCAATTTGGCCTATTATGCTGCATGTATTTGAGTATTGGGTAGGAAAAATGTTATTGATTGTCAATCAGGTGTTTGGAATCATTTTAATTTTTATTTATTTTTCCTTTTTTTTTAATTGCTATTGCCTTAACTTGAAAAAAAGCATACCAAGCGCTCCTCTAGAGTATGTTGTTTGCATTTATGGCTGATGACCCAAATGTGAAGAAGGATTTATTCATTGCAAACTAGTGGATTGATTAGATGATGAGGTGGAAGGGGGAAAGGGAGGATGAGAAAGATAGTGATGGCGAGGTGAAAGAGGCCATCGATGATGCGTAAGTTGTCGACGATGTAGGAGAAGAACGAAAGACAAATCCCTTGAAGCAGTGGGAGGGATTGCCTTTTTTATTTAGCTTAGGGTGAAAGCAGTTCTTCTTGTGGAGAATCAGAGGAAAGGATCCAAAGTGCCTTCATCGCCAAATTGTTGGTGGAGGAATTCTAGCTTCTACGCCTCTGGTGTCGTGATTGTCAAGGCTTATGGATACCTAGTTTTAATGTTTTTCTCTGCTTTAGTCAAGCAAGAAAAGCTTATGGCTGGTAGTAGGATAGAAGCTAGTGACTAGATGCTTATAGGATATAAATTTAAAAAAAAAAAATTGAAAGTAGTAAAAATGCCTTTGTTGATGGTGAGGATGATGCTAGAGAGCTTCTCAAATGTGTGGGGGAGTGAAGTTGTGAGAATTGATTACATAGATTTGTATGAGAATGAGTTTAAAAAATTATTTTTGAAATTTTAGAAGTGCCTCAAATTATTTTATTTTTTCTGAAACAACTCAACATGTATATAAAATAAAAAACTAAACAAATATGTTTTTATTATTTTAAATTTTTTTTAAAAACAAGAATAAATAAATTACAAATTGAGAGTTTTAAGATCGGTGTGTGGTACAATTAGGAAGGATAAATTAAGGAATAATAATGAATGATTGAAGGGATATCTATTAAAGACAAGATTGTTAAAAAAAAAAAAAACTTGGGCACTTCGAACATGTATAATAAAAGTAAAGAACGCACCCTTAGATTGATTGATAAAATTAACGTTAGATGATTTGGATATATGGGGAAGACCTAAGATAATATGAATAGAAGTTATTGATTTATGATTAGTATGTATGGCGCATCATGAAGCAATTAATAGAAATAAATGGATAAAAGGAATTCATAATTCTGAATTTAAATAGTTGGGATAAGGCTATTGATGATTCCATTGTTAGGAATATTTGTTAGTAGAGTATCAATGTTGTCTAAACTTATTTCCATCCATTAGTAATAGACATCCTACATCACCTTGAAATATACATACATACATCCATNAAGTATAGAATTTCTGCTGGCATTGTTGATTAATCACATATAAGAGGAAACTATAGAAAAACCTACGAAGCAATAGGCAGGAGCGCAAGAAAGCAAATGAAAGCAAAGCAGACACGAATCGTAGAGACAAATGTTCAATTTAGTGGTAAAGGAGGGTAAAAACGGAGGATTTGGTGACCAAGGATTTATGGGAGTTGAATTAGCTTGTAGTATAAGCAATAAAAAACAAAAAAGATTTAAGGGAATCAAAGCATTAGAGAATACATTGCGTTCTTATAGGCAAGCATTGTTGGTATTTTAACACCAAATAGTTCCCTCATTGCTAAAATCATGTGTGTTGGAACCAAATAGGTTGTAGTGCATGTAAAATTTAAGAAAAATTTCAGGCACCATTCTTTAAATTTAACCTCAATTCTTAGTTTCAATCCAAATAAAATGAGAAAATTGTTGGGTAATATCTACTTCAGAAAGGCCTGTCTCAATAGATTGTCAAAATACATGTGATATGGAAATTTATGCAAAGTAGTTTGAGAATAATGATTCTAGAGTATGTTTTAATTGAACAAATGAATTATAAGATTTAAAAATAAGATGAAGATTTTCGTACATACCACTCAATTCCCATGTATTTACATATTTAACAACTAAAAATTTAATTTTTGCATGTATGCCACCTTATATATGCTTAAAAATGTGTCACTTTTTGAAAGGTAAAATATTGGTATTTTAGATATGATATTAAAGATTTGGCTGGTTCAAATGTAAATAAAGCAAAGTTTAGCTGCTAGATATGCAAATACAGACAAATTGGTTAGTATATATGCAAATGCTCCAAAATAGAAATCAAAATATAGAGAGCATTTTCCTATCCTAATGAAAAAACCCCATCTTGAAGTTCATTTTTATAACCACAAACGTATACTTTTTTAATATATCAAATTGCAATGATACATCCTTAGGATTTAGAAATGAAATTAAAATTGCACCACAAAAGTAATGAGCTTTCAAGCAATTATATTTTAAAGTAATTTTTATCATTTATAAAAAAAATTGCTGGTAGGAGAAAATAAAAAAGTGACTAATTTATTTGTCATTTTATCATCCAATATCAAAAATGCTTACCTTCACATGAATTGATAAAAAAGGTTGAATATTAAAGAAGGATAAAAGAGAGTGGTTGATATTAATAAAAAGTGGGGAATCTAATGTCAACCTAGCGCTCATAAAATGATTATAAATTTTCTTCAAATGGAGAGCACCCAAGACCAAGGAGATCAAAGTGGACCTAGAAAGAGATGATTTCAAGTTCATTCGTAGGAGGGTTGAGTTGACTATTGGTTGGAGTTTCAATTAAATAGGGTCATCTAACTTGTGAGGCACTAGAAAAGAGAGTTTTCTAGAAGGGAAAACATGGGAGAAATCAATGCATTGAAGAGCAAAGAAGACTTTGGCACTAATAGATGTAGTTATTAAATGTTAAACTAAGTTTAGATCAAGTACAAAATGTATGACAATATTTGATTGTGGAAACATTGAGGGAGATAGGGATTGATCAATGATCAAGTAAACACAATGATGTCATCGCAAAGCTTTAGATTGGGTCTCAAGAGCATGGTTGCACTAGTTTAAAGCTGAGTTGATTAGAACATCAATATAACTACAACAACAACAGACTTTTATCCCTCTAAGTAGAGTCGGTTATATGAATCTTTTTTTTACAATGTGTCATATTTAGTGTCATATTTTCATTTAATTTTAATAATATAAGTTCAATTTTTATACAACGTGCTCAAGCCTTTTTAAGTCTACCTCTACTTTTTTTAACTTAAGTTGAATCTAAATATCTATTCTCCTAACTGGATCATCAAATGGTCGACATTTAATGTGAACAAACCATCTAAGTGACCCTCTCTAATTCTGTCTATCGCCAGAGCTACCCCAACCATTTCACTGATATAATCATTTCACATTTTGTATGTGCTTACCACCTTGGGCTATCCTCTATTTTGATGACATTTCTTATCATTTTTTATATTTTCATATAGGTTTATGTATTTGAAAAAGCTTACAAATAAAATTGAGTATTCTCTCTTTTTTTTTAATAGTTTTATGGCTCATTTGCTTTATATCTTATTTTATTTAAGTGATACCCTTCCTCTGATTTAGAATAGGTGGTTATCAATTTTATATGTTACTTTTTTCTCTTTCATCCACTACATTTGAATTCCATAACACCATTTCTCATTGTGAATCCATAACATTAGAATTCTATTATTTTTTATTCTTTTTAAATGAACATTAGATTCGTCAGCTTGTCCATTTCTATGTCATCGTATAATTCCCTTTTCAAATAAATCTCCATCTCATATAATAGAAATGACCCGAGGAAGAGAGGAATTAAAAGAAGGATATACGACAGAAATAAAAAAACAAATTTAAAAAGAAACATGGAAGGCTTATATAAGATAATCCTCGTGTGATAGGTCGAGAGTGTACATCCAAACAAAATTGGATCGAAAAACCTTAAAACACTATATCCATGAAGAAAATCCTCACATAAACCACTCGTAACCAGAAAACTAGAAAGAATATTTTTGTTATGGGGTCAACAACACTCCCAAAGAAACGTATCCCTTTGATTACTTACATCTTGGGAGATACTCAATAATACTTTCGATAGAAGGTGTCTTGCTTACATTATCGCGATAACTGGTGGGTTGGTCACCAAAAGGATGGTTATTTCAATCAAGAGCATCTCACCATTGTTGACCTCACTATTTGTGATGGTCTAGCCACTCACTTCCACATAACCCTAAAGTAGGGTTATGCCCTCTTCAGCCTCATCAGAACAAGACCAGACCCTCAACCCCTTGGTTGAGTTGGTTTAGTTTTAGCTTGATGATAAGACATGGGCAAGACACGGCCTGAGTTCCAAATTCCTAAGAATTTCCATAGACCCCAGGGATTACCATCACACCAAAATCCACAATATGAGAGGGGACTACCTAAATTGATCCATCGCCTCACCTAAGGACTCTCCAAACCCTAATGAACTAAAAACCACCTTGAAAATCCAACACACTCGCTTGAAATTAAGGATTGATGGCATCATGGGTGGTCAAATAAAATCGGGCGTACCCCAATTTTGATCAATTGACCCCATTACCAAACAATCGGGCCCCACCCAAAGTAGTCAAGACATCAAACCACTTGGAGACCAAAATTAGCACCATGGGGTCAAACCTCATAATTCTCCTAATTATTTAATTAGGTAAATTATGAAATGCCATTAGGGCTTGGACCTTTGGACTAAACCCAAATACATTAGGTTAGCCCAAAATTCCAAAACCCAAAACCAAAGCCCATGAACCATCCTCCATGGGTCACCCATAACCCAACCATGACCCATCATGACACATGGTGAAAAAAAAAAACAATTTAAATAATTTGACCTAAGTCCAAGCACTAAATGACAAACCAAGCACTCTTCACCATGGAAAGAGATAGATGGCACTTTGGTCTAGACTTCTTTGACCAACTCTTGGGGAGCCAAGACTAGACCAAATCTTGACTTAGCCACCTACCAAAAGGTTTTCCCAAACAAGCTAAGCACCCTCTCATCCCTCCTCCATTGGCACCACCATGGCCAAGACATGGAGAATTGCAAAAGCTCCTTCCCCTTTTTTCAAAAGCTCCTGATTTCACTCTGGAAATGCTCTGAGGAGCCACTCGAGGTCAAGCTCCACCCTAAGCTCCCATGGCTATAAATAGCCCATACCCGAGAGCTTCCACACACAACCAAACTTCTCACAGAATCGCCTAGCCCTCTTGCTCCCAACAGCAAAAGTGCTCCCCTTGACCTAGGAAATTGATCCCTACCCTCTTCAAACCTTCAACTCCACTAGAAAACCTTAATTTAACCACCTAAATCTAAAGCAATTTTTCTCCACGACATCAACTTGTTCAAAACTCAAATCCAACCCTCCCACAAGCTTCACCAAACCTTAAGACACTCCCCTCAATCAAAATTGAGCCTTCCCGCAGCCTCTAACCCATTCCAACACCAAATTGTGGCACCATTTGGACTAGCTCATAGCAGAGCCAAATTCAGCTCAAATTGAAGCAAAGAGGAGGTTTGTGACATCAAGGCGAAGCTCTCTATCAAGCCCAATCGAGGCCTCACCAAGTTAGCCGAAAGATGGTTATCAGTTCAAGGACGCAAGGTGACCTTACTTAAAAAGGGGTAGAGGAAATGCCTCAAGCCAATGTCCGAGTACCAGGCGCTATGGCGCTGAAGTAACCCATGCCATACTCCCAGGAAAAGCTCGAACGACCTTCAACAAAAGGGTACATATACCCGAACATAGGTGGGTAGGTAGAGAATACCTGGGGGCGTGAGACAACTCTCTTTGATCTTTCCGACCGAAACTTGTACGCAGCACTTGTACGTTGATGCATGCATAAAGGTACCCGCCCCAATTTTTTTTTCGATTTCGTTTAGGACAGGACCTACCCTATTCTCGAACCCTCTTCCGAGCTTGACTCTGCCTACATTTCTTTTTCAGAGGGCCAAAGAAATGTCCTCTTGTGATAATGTATGGATCAATATATCTAAATATTTCTCTCGGGTTAGTATTTTATGAAACAAAATGAACAATGCATGCCTATTAAACTATATAGATAGGTTCATCTCACCTAGATGAAGCTATAGGAACAAGCCCCATCCAATTTGGTTGAAAATCGAGCGAGATCTTAGGGTTTGATCATAGACGGCTCTCAGTTCTCTGTCCCTTCAGGGCGCTAAATCAATGTCATCTGTTTTTGTGAATTATAAACGGACGAGAAAGAATAAATCAAACAACCAGACCACGGGAGAGGAGCACTGGACCGCGGGACAACACGACAACCACGTGGAAAGCGCACCCAATCACGAAGAGCCACATGGACAATCGACAACTCTGAGGATCCAGTCAACGTCGCGTGGTTATGTAATTCATATTTTCTTGATTAATTAAATCCAGAAAATCAAATAAAACTTTAAAAATACATAACTTAATGTAGAAAAATCATTAAAATTAAATAAAAATACTCTAGAATCAGTGAACAAAGGGGAAAATAACAAAAATAAAATTGGAAATAATTAAATTATATTTAATTTTTAATTAATTAAATACTCCTGAGAATATTTTAATTATTAAAAATTAAATATAAACCCAAAAATATGAAAATTTCAGCGATTATTCCCTCCCCCTTTGGGAACATTTCTCAATTTTTCAAGGTCAGGGTTTCCCTAACATTGAAATAATTAATTTTTTACCAAATTTCTAATTATTTAGGAAAATAATTATAAATAATTAGAAAATTGAAAATAAAAAATGGAAATTAAAAGAAAATTTAGGGCTGTGAAATTAAACCCTAAAATAATAATTTTTATTCCGAAGAACTTAAAATGGAATTTAGGAAACTTAGGGGTAAAAAAGTAAAATTAAAATTTTATAATTTGGCCCAAATTGTCCCCTAAAAATTAATTTAACATTAAACCAGCCTTAGGTATCCACCCTAACGGGGGTATTGAGGGACTAATATCATGGTTATCCCTCCAACCATGAAACCACCCTTAATGATCCAGGTTTAGCCCCAAATTGAGCTTGAACTTGACTTAGGACTAACTTAAATTAAACCTAAGTGGACCCATAATTGGGCTCAGTCCAATTGAGATTAAACCTGACCACCAATCAGTNTTCTAAGGGGCTTTTTGGTTGCAAGTAGGATTAAACTTGGTTGGGATTTAATAAATCTTATAAATCCAGGTTTATCAAATCTCTCAAACTTCTGGATTTAGTAAACTCTGATTTACGGGTGNTTCTAAGGGGCTTTTTGGTTGCAAGTAGGATTAAACTTGGTTGGGATTTAATAAATCTTATAAATCCAGGTTCATCAAATCTCTCAAACTTCTGGATTTAGTAAACTCTGATTTACGGGTTAAATGACGAGAAATATGGTTTTAATTGTCACTGGATTTAACAAGTCCAAGGTTGAATCAGTATTCCTTGCTTCTCATCAAAAGCTTATATTGTGTTTTTGGTATATTTTTGCATTTGTCATGTTATTTATAGGATTTTCAATGCTATCGCTATGAGAAAAATGTATGTGCACGACGATGTTTGAATTTGAAATCTTCATATTCGGGTTCTTATATGTCTAGATGGTACACTATGAGGTGGTTCCCCCTCTTCCTCTATGAAAGTGTGACTTTGACAAAATGTCTTTTGCATAACTCTTATNTGAGAAAAATGTATGTGCACGACGATGTTTGAATTTGAAATCTTCATATTCGGGTTCTTATATGTCTAGATGACACACTATGAGGTGGTTCCCCCTCTTCCTATATGAAAGTGTGACTTTGACAAAATGTCTTTTGCATAATTCTTACGGTAAAGAGTTGTACTTACCTCAATGGAATCGATGCAATCCTAGAAGATTATCTCTAGAGTATTTTTGTAATTNATTCTTACGGTAAAGAGTTGTACTTACCTCAATGGAATCGATGCAATCCTAGAAGATTATCTCTAGAGTATTCCTGTGTTTTTTTTTAGATTTTCTTTCAATTATATTACATTTAATTGTTATGCGTATGTTTATTTTAAAATTAGATAAGAATTTCGGAGATTACATAGGCTTGAATTTGGTTTGCAGCTAGAGTTGTGCACTCCTTGCAGGTAATTGATTTATTGCCAATTTATCTGTAATTGCTCTTTTGCCTTACTTTCAATTAATAAAATCTTTATGATAATATGCCGTCTTTTAATTTTTTTTTAATTANCTTGCAGGTAATTGATTTATTGCCAATTTATCTGTAATTGCTCTTTTGCCTTACTTTCAATTAATAAAATCTCCATGATAATATGCCGGCTTTTAATTATTTTTTTAATTTAAACAGTTTTGTATCTTGGAATTCATATAATCTAAGTTGCTGCCATAAGAATTTGAGGGTTACAGCTTTTGCGTGTTATTATTTCTGAACTCCTTTGGGTTTATTGTTCGAAGTGATGGTGATATGGGAGGGATGTTATTAGTAAACTTAAGAGTTGGATTGCTGAAGTGTAGGAATGCATTGGTCTATTGTGTGATAGAAAATTATCATGCTGAAAATTTTTTAAGATGGTGGTGTGACCTGCAATGCTTTATGTTGCAGAATTTTGGCCTATAAAAGAAAAGCATAAAGCTAAGTGTTGTTGAGATGAGAATGCTTAGGTGGATGAGTGATTTTACATTTAGAGATGGAATGGAAAATGAATATATTTGTGAATGGTTTGGTTCAGCTTCAATGGCAGACAAGATTAGAGATAGTCGTCTTAGATGGTTTGGTCACGTTAAACGTAAATTATATGATAATCCGATTAGGGGAGTAGATGTATTAGATTCAACTTATGTTAAAAAAAGAAGAGGTATACCTAACAAAACCTAGGCATGTTGTATAAAATAGTCTTAATTTATTAGAATTAAATGAATATATGACACTCAATAGGATATAATGGAGAAAAAGGATTAATGTTGCCAACCTCACTTAGTTGGATAAAAGCTCGGCTTGGTAGATGTATTTCTGAACTATTGTTCCTGAAAGGGAAAAACAAGATTGATGATGGAATCCTTGGTGGTAGATTGGTAGTTAACTTGTTATTTCCTTTTCCCCAAAAAAACCTTGTTATTTTCTTCCAGGCCTTATAATTTGGAAAGAAATAAAACATGATTTTTTTTTTAAATAATGTAAAATCAGCCAAACATAATGCATTTCACATGGTATTATATATTTAGTAAATTAGTTGAATAATTAGCTTAGGAAAAGAATTGCACCAAAACGTTTATAGAGATTTGTTCCTGACTGACAAAGCTAAACTCAATTTAGAGTTTATTAAGGTACTTGGGTGCTAAACGATAACTTAATTAAAGAGGATCAAGTCAAATAGGTGGATGGCCGATTCCCTCGTAGAAATGACCAAAAAGACCCTTTTAAAAATCTACAAGTTCATCATGATGTTGTACACTTAAAAGTGAAATCTTTTGTGGAATGAAATTATCACTTAGAGCTTGTTAGAAGTTCTAACCGTAATTTATGACCCCAATCACCTATTTTTTGAAATTTGCTTAACCGCCAAATTTCTCCTTTGCCTTTCTTAGTCATCCATCTCTACCACGTGGATCAACTTTCAAAATTTGACATCCAACATTAGGGTCTATCATTATCATTGCCCAACACTAATGCTTCGCCGTCGCTTATCCTCCAATGACCAGTGTTGACAGACTATTATAGTTTATCTCTTATTCTCTAATACCACCACCCGTCCTCATCTTTCATTTAGTTCGTCTTACATCATATTTCATAAATTAGCTTAGGTTTTCAAGATGTATTCATTCTTATAGGAAATATTCATTTGTGAAACTTAATATCCTCATAGGGTTTTAAAATAACAAACTCTATTTTCAATAAAAAAATTTAAGTCATAGAAGCCTTGATGATCTTTTTCACTGGAGTTTTGATAAAGATTATTTGATCTTATAACTAGAAATCTCTTATTTCATAATGTATAATCTCAAATACAAAAACCCTTTCATATTACATATTTCATGTTATTTTAATGAAAGACCCAACTCTCACTTTGACTTCACTGAAATGATGGCTGAATGTCCAAAAGAGGAAATTGAAATTGTGATGAAGTGGAAGGCACTATGGCAATAATGTGTGTTGGAACCAAATAGGTTATAGTGCATGTAAAATTTAAGAAAAATTTCAGGCACCATTCCTTAAATTTAACCTCAATTCTTAGTTTCAATCCAAATAAAATTAGAAAATTGTTGGTTAATATCTACTTCAGAAAGACCTATCTCAATACAACAACAACAACAAAGCCTTAATCCCACTATGAGGGGTCGGCTACATGAATCTTCNTAAACCTAAACCAATTAAAACCCTTTAGGTCTAACCCAAATTAATCCTAAATCAATTCAAACCCTTTAAGTATAACCCAAATTAGACCTAACTTCAACCTAAATCCTACTACGTCTAATCCAAATTAGACCTAGTTTAACCTAAATCTTCTTAAGTCTAACTCAACCTAGACATAGCATAATCTTGAACCCTACTAGGTCTAACCCAACTTAGACCTAGTCCAACCTAAATCATCCCAAGTCTAAACCTAGCATCACATGAACTCACCAGGTCTAACCTAATCTAAACCTGGTTCAACCTAAACCCCACTAGGCCTAACCGAAATTAGACCTAGTGCAACCTAAACCCCACCATGTCTAACCCCAAATTAGGCATATTGGAACCTAGACTTTTTAGGTTTAACCCAAATTAGACCTAACCACAACCCAAAATTTTACTAAGTCTAACCTAATTAGATTTGGCTCAAATTTATACCCTACTAGGCCTAACCTAACTTAAGTCTAGTTTAAAATGGAATCATTTTAAGTCCAACCCAGCTTAGACTTAGCCCAACATGAAACTCAACTAGGCCTAACGTAACTTGGACCTAGTTCCACATGAGCAATCCCTACCTCTAACCCAACTTATTCCTAGCCCAATTTGAACAACCCTTTGGTCTAACCCAAATTAGACCAATCAACTGAGTCACCAGGTCAACCCAACCTCTGGTTAACCCATTCACCTAGTCAACACAGGTCAACCCAACCTAACTCGGGTTAACCCAATTCAATTGAACCACCGGGCCAACCCAATCAAACTCAGGTTAATATAATTCAACTGAATCACCGGGTCAACCCGACCTAACTCAGGTTAAACCAATCACCGGTCAACCTGACCTAACTCAAGTTAACCCAATTAATTAAATCACTGGGTCAACCCGACCTAACATGAGTTAACCCAATTCAACTGAACCACTGGGTCAACCTGACCTAGCTCAAGTTAACCCAACCAACATAATCACCGGGTCAACCCGACCTAACTTAGGTTCACCCAATCAATTGAATCACAGGGCCAACCCGATCTGACTCGAGTTAACCCAATTTAACTAAATCACTGGGTCAACCTGACCTAACTCGAGTTCACCCAATCATCGGGCCAACCTGACCTAACTCGAGTTAATCCAATCGAATCACTGGTTCAAACCGAACACGTGTTTACCCAATTAAACTGAACCATCAGGTCAACCCAACCTAGCTTGGTTAACCCAATCAACTGAACCACTGGGTCAATCCAACCTAACTCGGGTTAACCCAATAAACTCAATCACCGATTCAACCTGACCTAACTCGGGTTAACTCAATCAACTAAATCGTCAGGTCAACCCAAACTAACTCGGGGTAACCCTATCACCAGGTCATCTAGATCTAACTTGGGTTAACCCAATCAACTCAATCACTGGGTCAATCCGACCTAACTCGGGTTAACACAATCCAACTAAACCACCAGATCAACTCGACCTAAGTCGAGTTAACCCAATCACCGAGCCAACCTGACCTAACTCTAACTAAATTTAACTGAATCGCTCGGTCAACCCGAGCTAACTCGGGTTAACCTAATCAACTGAACCACCAGGTCAACCTGGCTTAACTCAGGTTAACCCAATTTAGCTAAACCACCGGGTCAACCCGACCTAACTCGGTCAATATTAAGAGAAACTCAAAAGGCCCAAAATATTTAAAAAAAAGCACTTAAATATCGAGCACCAAAACTTTACCTTTTACATGCGTACCACCCGAATCTCTTATATCATTAAAAAAAACAACCATTTTGCCTTTTAAAAAATGAAAAAAATCTTCTCATCCATCAAAAAGGTTGCATGTATGTAAAAATTGAAGTTTCAGAGCTAGATATGTAATACATAAAAATTGAGTGGTATATATGTAAATATTAAAAAATAGGTATTTACATGCATACCTTCTATGTATTTTTAGTACGATAAGAATACATAGAATATATTCAATATAATCATAAGAGCAACAAACCATCCAAATTTAATACATTCAAAAAACTAACAAAGTTTCATTGATAAATAAAACAGGTTTAACATTGAAAATCTCAAAACGCACCAAACTATGTATCCGAAGTCACCACATATTTATCAGTTCAAAATAACATGCTAATTAAAATCAATCCAACGAAATTAGACCATCATTCATCCCTATAGAACGAAGTCGCTTTTTTAGCTCACTCCACATCCACCTAGCCTTGGAATCCATTGGTTTCGAGAGAAACATATGAATCATTATTATGTCAATTTCTTCCGCTAAGAATCCTGGAATATTTGACAACTCTGTCATTAACTCAATAAACATTTTTCTCTCTTCAAAGACTTTGATGCACTTTTTATAGCATTAGCAACTTCACTTGCACTATTAGTCATCATAACAATGTGCTCATGAATGTTTCAATCATTAGCAAAACTTTTTTACTTTTACTTTGAGCCACATCCTTTCGAGGAAGATGGAATTTCATGCTTTATCATTATTTTGCTACATTCCTTAGTATCCACTTTAGTCATCTACATAGACTGTGATGCATCTCCTCCAATCTCTCCAAAAGCTTCTGTCCTCATCCTCAAAACATATTTGTCCTGTGTCAAGTGGAGTTTGACTCTTTCTAGGCTTAGCTCAATCCCCGGTAGCATGATCTTCACCGCATACCTTCTACAACTCCGTGTAATTTACAATGAGAACATTGAGTAGTTGTGCATCTTTAGGAAAAAACTTGTGACACCATAAACATAAATCGTTGAATTTATGTCATAAATGTTTAACCGTTCATCCATCTCTATAATACATGAATTTATACAATCAAATTAGTTGACCGATTGAAATATTCTATGCTAAGGCAAAATATAAAGTTCTTAAAACTTACTTCACCTAACGCCTATTAAAAGATTTAACATTTCACAGCTAAAATTACAAGATTTTATAGCTATCTCGAATGTTGGTGGGAGTCGATTTTCACTAAAAAAGGATAATTAAACCATTACATTAAGTGGTTATCTCAACATCAAGCACAAATTTTTTGTTTACTTATATATCACTAAAAGATTATTTATTCTATCAAAATGAAGACCTTAATACGTTCATGTACAGCTGATGGTCTCTTTTGTAAATTTGTCTTTTTTTTTTTCTTTATGCAAACTACTTTTATCCAGGGCTTGAAATAAGTGAAAAAATGAAATTTTTTTGGCTGAGACAAATTTAGAGCACTATAAAGGGAAAAATATTTGCGTACATAAGACGTACGCAGCGCTGCGTACTACCAGGGGTTATATCGGGGTTATACCCCTCATGGATACAAATAAGTTACACGGAGGTTATAGGGGGGTATAACCCAGATATAACCCCCCTGTACCCCTTAAATAACCCCTGACGTACGCAGTACTGCGTACGTCTTATGTACGCAAATATTTTCCCTGTAAAAGAGGGATCCACACACAGGCATATGTAGCTTAGTCATAAAAATACATAGATTTATGCTAATTACATGCATGATACATCAAACATGTAAAATCAAACTAGCTAGCAGAAACAAAGTAATATAAGAGAAAGACGATCTATACTCATGTGAATGCAATACGAAACAATCCCCAATTAGAAGAGCAAGTATCTTCTTCAAAGAACAAGGAAACAAATCTAATCAAAGCAACCTAAGGCACTTTTATATCCTACATGGTCTGAGGTCCTATTTTTCTAAATCAGTATTTAGAAATAATACAAAACTTTGGGGCATTTACATACATACCACCTAACCCCTATGTATTTACATTTATAACTTCTAAACTTTATTTCTTACATTTATTGCACTTAATCTTTCAGATCACATCAAAAATACTATTATTTGAACATTGAAAAGGTGATATGCATCTTTTTATTCATATAGATAGAATGAGACGCGCGTAAAAATTAAAATTGAAGTCGTATGTATGTGAATCATCCGTCATGCTACTCGTATTACAAATTTATTTAGATCACAATTGTACAAAGAAATCCTAACAAAACTTGTTGGCTATGGCTAATTGAACAATTTTTACTCGATTCATATATATATAATCATGCCAGGACTTCAAATAAACTGGCAGAAAGTAAAACATGCATTGCCGGCTGACACAATTGTTCATTTACATATAATACAATTCTTATATGTTTACACATCTTATAACAGCATTAAAAACAACACAAGTCCTACAGGTTCTGAGATTTCTTTTCTCAAATTTAGAATTTAGAAATAAAACAAAACCTTAGGGTATTTATATATATACCACCTAATTTATCTTTTTAAATTTAGAACAGTGCAATACTTCTTCTTATGCATAGATAAAATGGCATATGTATATATAAACTAAAATTTAAATGTTAGAAACTTAGTGGTATGTATGTGAATCTTCCTTCATGCTACTTGTCTTACAGCTTTGCATGGGTCACAACAGCTCTCATAGTACAGGTTCTGAATTTCCTTCTAAACAAAACTTAAATCTAGATTTAATTGTAGTTGTATCTAGAGGACTAGAAACTTGTCTCCTAGATTTAATTTTTAAATCTAATTCAAATCTAGGTGCTTACTGCACATGCTACTTGTATCTTTGATTTGATTTTTAAATCTAGGATTTAGAAGTCCCTTGGCAAGAAGGATTTGTGGGTTTTACATGAGAATCACGATAGTTACCTTCCTCAATGGTTGCGAAATTGAGCGAAGTGAAAGAGTCTGTTGTAAATTGATTTTTTGCTCGTTTTAGGGGGAGTTGAGTTATTATCATAGAGCTTTTTGCATATTCTCAAATTTTCTAATTGTGTTCAATTTTTATTCTACTTTGGATCTGTTAATTACCAAATAACCAAAGGATAGAATTTCTATATTTATTTCAGTTTATATCTATTTTGCATCAAGCCAAACAAACCCATATTGAATTCTGCTCCTCTGCCCATGGCTTTTCCCATCTTGAGTTTTTCACGTAAAAATTGCGTGATCTTTTTTTTGTTTATTTTATTATTTGTTGCAACGATTATATATTAAGTTATAACAAGTGGTATCATAGACATTTTTGATTTTGACGATGGCAACAGTAAAGTACGACATACCACTTTTAGATTGCAACATCATATTTTCTCTAATAGGTTAAGATGTGAGCAATCTTAGCGCAGATGGATCTACACAATGCGTTACTTGGGTTAGAAAAGATGTCATCATCATTGAAGCTAGAGGAGAAGAAACATAAAGATTGAAAGGCTCTTTCTAAAATTCATCTCCATCTATCAAATCAGATTTTACTGGATAATTTTAAGGAGAGGACTAATGTTGTGTTGTGACTCAAGTTTAAGCAATTGTACATGACGAAAAGTCTGATCATTGATTTGCACTTGAAGCAACATTTACACTCATAGAATAACATAATATACATCTATTATAGATCACTTAAGTGTTTTTTTACAGAAATCTTCTCTAATTTGGAAGCCATAAAAGTTAAGTATGATGAAGAAGATTTCACATTAATCTTATTGTTCTTACTGCCTTCATCACATATAATATTTAGAAACACCATCTTTTATGGGCATGAAACACTTGTTCTAGATGAATTATCTGATCCTCTATTTTCCAAGATGAAGATGAAACAACTTGTGAATGAACCTGTTACTCGTGGAGAATGAACCTGTTGCTCTTGGAGAAGGCCTTATTATTCGAGGTAGACCTCAAAAAAGCAGTTATGGTGATGATACAATGAGCATATTAAAATTCAAGAGTAAGGATAAAATATGCAAGTACTATAAGAAAATAAGGGCACATAAAATTTGCATTTTACATATTGTAGAATAAAAATAAGAAAGTAACCTCAAATTAAAAAGACAATCAATCAGATCATTCTGGTGAAGTCAATGTTTATTGAAGAAGCTACTAATGATGGTGAACTTCTAGTTGTCTCCGACGGAGAACCTTGTAATGTTTCGGTTTCTAATTCATCATACACATTTCTTGTGTCTCAATAGGGATTGGTTTTCAATATATGAAATAGTGTCAAAGGGTAACATGCTAATGGGTAATACTTATTGTAAGATAATTGTTGTCAAAACTATTAGAACCGAGATGTTTGGTGGAGTCTTCACAACACTTGAAGATGTAAAACATTATTGATTCAGTTTAAAATAGTTTCCTAGGAAGTGGTATGAGAATTCTCTCATTCATGATTGCTCATAAGTTTAAAAGAAGTAGTTATGATAGTTATATTTACTTCAAGAAAAATAATAAAGGATCATTTATCTACTTGCTTCTATATGTCAATGATATGTTACTAGCTACTAAGGATGAATAAGATATCAAAAATGTTAAATGAACAATTTAACAGTGAGTGTGAGATGAAAGATTTGAGAGTTATAGAGAAAATACTTAGCATAGAGATTTAGAGAGATAGAAATGCAGGTAAATTACTTCAAAGTCATAAAGGGTATATTGAAAAAAGTTGTATAGATTTAACATGTAGAATGTCAAGCTTGTAAGTGCTCTAAATGTAGCAAATGATATCAAGTGTGGTGAAAACCCTTCTAGCAATAAAGAGGTTATGAATTCAGTTGACTCTAATAAGTGGATGATCACTATGCAAGAAGAGAATGAATCTCTTCACAAAAATAAAACTTACAAGTTTTTTTTTAAAACAAATGAGTGTTTAAGAAGAAGGAAGGTATGCTAAGAGTTGAAAATGCACGACATGACACTAAACTTGTTGCAAAAGGGATCCAGTCAAATTCCAGGAGTATACTTTACAAATGTATCCTCTCAGATAGCAAACATAACTTAATTTAAGTTTTACTTGGTATCGTGGCTAAGTATGATCTTGAGCTTGAGCAGTTATATGTAAAGATTGCATTTTTGCACGAAGAACATGAAGAGAACATCTATATGCAACATCATATTGTTTTCATGGTTCCAAAAAAGAACTATCATGTTTTGTTTATTGAAGAAAGCTCTTCACGGTTTAAAATAGTTCCTAAGAAGTGGTATAAGAATTTTGACTCTTTCATGATTGCTCATGTGTTTAAGAGAAGTAGTTATGATAGTTATTTTTACTTCAAGTAAAATAATAAAGGGTCATTTTCTACTTGGTCTTATATGTCGATGATATGTTAATAACTACCAAGGATAAAAAAGATATCAAGATGCTAAAAGCTTAATTGAACAGTGAGTTTAAGATGAAATATTTGAGAGCTACAAAGAAAATACTTGGCATGGAGATTTAGAGAGATGGAGATGCAACTAAATTACTCCTAAGTCAGGAAGGGTATATTGAAAAAAGTTGTGTAGATTTAACATGCAGAATGCCAAGCTTGTAAGTACTCCATCAGATGCACATTTCAGAATTTCATCAAATTTGTGTTCACAATCTACTGATGAGGTTGAATTTAGTTTGGGTTTCATATTCTAGTGTAGTCCAATATCTCATGTATGCTATGGTATGTTCTCGTCCAAATTTATCATATGCAGTCAGTGCGCGTATACGAGTAAAAATATTGGAAAGCAGTTCAGTGGATTCTCATGTATCTATGTGGAACAAAAAATTTTTATATATAGTTTAGGATAACTAAATACAGAATCATTGGTTATATTTATTCAATTTTTTATGGAGACCATGATAGAAGGAGATCATTTGCAAGATACATGTTTACTATTGATTATTGTGTGATTAGTTGTAAGGTATTTTACAAATAAAGTGGCACTATCTATAATTGGAGTTGAGTACATGAAAATTGCTGAAGCTTGCAAAGAAATCCTCTAGTTGAAATGCCTATTTGAAGAGCATAGTGAAGATTTTAAGATAACCACGGTAATATGTAATAGTTAGAGTGTCATTTATCTCAGCAAAGATTAAATGTTTCATGAGAAAACTAAGCACATTGATATTCGTTATCACGTTGCTCGTGAAGTTATTGCTCGTGGTGATATTGATGTGAATAAAATCAATACACATGACAATCATGTGAATATAATGACTAAAACGCTTCTAACAATCAAGTGCGAGCTTTGTTTAGACGTGGTTGGTATTCATTCCTCATTATTAAAGCTTTGTGAAAGAGGTAGAGAAAGTTTCATTCTACATTCTTTTGAAATTTGTGAATTTTCTGGGCCCATGCTTATCATCTCATAAAGAAATTATTATCACACGGATCGAGATTTTATAAGAAAATTGCGAGCACACAGGTTGAAGGTTTTGACCATTACATTAAACATATAGTAGCCTTTAGATTGCAATCCATACGTTATTATTTTTTTTATCTCTCTTAATTATTTTTCTTAAAATGGTGTTCCTAAAACTATTAATAGCTCCCTTCTGTTTTCTGTAAAATACTCTCCACTTGTAATCTTTAATTTGATATTATAAATTCTCCTTCTCTGCTCGTAATATTTCTTATCTTCAGTTTTCGAAGCAAAATTTGTGCGTTCTTTATTTTATTTATTTTACTATTTATTGCATCAATTAAATAAAAAGTTATAATATCATGCATGCCAAAAATGAAGTTCAGGTGTTAGATATGGTGAATACATTGGAATTGGGATGTATGTTTGTAAATATTCCTTATAAGTTATGTGGAAAACCTTTAACATTTATATCCACGTCTAAACGATGCATTTTCTCATATCTATTTAAATATGGAAGTGTAGCAATGGTCTTGCAGCAGCAATAAATTAACATAATGGGCCTAGTAAGCTTCAATTGGTGTGCCTGTTGGTTGCACCTTCCCTACCATATGGGTTGGTCATGTGAAGTTCCTGTTCATCTAAAATCATATTTGGATGGGAAATGAACCCTAAATCTCAATGAAGAAACCAGATTATGATTTAATTGTAAATTGTAAATTTAATAGTGTTTTTCTTATCTAACTTAGAGGAATCACTAATTTTGTCTCCCCCCTCATTATATATTTTTTTTTTCTGCCAAATACTTTAAAAAAATAAACATCGGTGATTTTGCTCCTCTAAAAAATAATGCTAGTTCCGCCCCAGATCCCACTGTAAAATCTCTTATGTTCTTAGTTATAAAATATAGTTATGATCCTCAATTCATATGATTAGAAAAATTTCATAATTCACATTCTCTCTGACATTCTATCATCGATCAAAGGAATAAAATGATCTATTTTCAAGAGAATATTATTTTGGATTGGAAGACTATAACTCAAAATCTTCTTCCTCTCATAAATAAAAATTTGCTTCCACATTTATTTCTTTCTTAAGTATATCTTAAGTATTTAATTCTCTCTTATAATCTAATTAAAAGTTTCCAACAAAGAAAACAACATGATCTTTCATATCTAATTTTCTCTTAAAGTCCGTCCTTTTATCTGGCTTTCTCGTCTGTTGTTTTTGCATTACTAAACATAACTCATAGACTATTGTTGTCGTTCCTTCAAGTTCAATATCTCATTGAGCTCAAGACATGGTGGATGTAGAATCACTCTACAATATTGGAAGACTCACCAACGATAACTGGAAAAAAAAAAAAAACAATGGAATTGGCAACCAAAGAAAACCGTCTCCTTTGTTTTCATCACCACATTAAATAGCAAATTACAATACTAGTTCTCATCCTAACTAGGAAATCAATAACTAGGAAATTAAATTGAGAAAGCAAAAAAACATTAATTTCCCATCCTAACTGGGAAAGCAATAACAAGGAATTTAAATTAAGAAAGAAAAAAATAATATTTTCCCATCAAACTGGGAAAGCAATAATTCAAAATTCAAATTTCGAAAGCAATAAGCCCTCATAATAAAATACATAATCTAAGTAAATAGCATCCAAAAACGCGAACTTCCCAAATCTCCTCTGTGATTGCATGAATTACGAAATTAAGTTAGCACCCTTCCGGATTTGCACTAATTCCTTCCGGATTTGCATTAATTCCTACCAGAGTTGTATCAATTCCTTCTAGATTTGCATCAATTGCCGACTCTCCCGAATAACTTGACTCCGACAAGTTTTGCTCAAGGTAAGCAACAAAAATATGTGGGTTTAAACACTGGAGTTCTGATGCTTGCAACCAGACAAAGTCGGATTTTGGATGATTCTTTCATTGGACTAAGAACTTGTAATATCCTCCACGCCGAGTAGTAACAAACTGGTGATCGAGTATGGATGAAATTTCATCCCTTGGGCCCGTATTTTTAGGGACACAAATAATTGTGTCTTGTTGAGCCAGTATGTCTGTGGTTGCTAGCACTTGTTCCTCTGAGCCATGAAATTGAGTCAGATCTTCAATATTAAAAACAGAGCTGATTATGTAGTCAGCTAGCAACTCGATGACATATGCAATAGACCCTAATCGTTTGGTCACCTTAAAAGGTCCTACACACCGAGCATGTAATTTGTTGAAGCTCCCATGAGGAAATCGTTCAGGCCTGAGGCAGATAAGAACCATGCCACCAACATCAAAGTACATGTTCTTCCGCTTAATATTTGTAGAGGACATATATATTTTTGTGCTGAGTGTCAGGCATCTCTTGACTTCTGCGTGAATGTCCTTCATGTAACTGAAAAAATTGAGTGCATCTTCACTTGGTCGAAAAGGAAGCACCAAGGGGTGGAGGTCCAACGGAGTGTGAGGGTGAAAACCATAGACCACTTCAAATGGTGTGCATCCGGTGGAGTGATTGACAGAGTTATTGAACGCAACTTCTACCTGTGGTAACACGAAGTCCCAACTTGTTGTATGGTCGGCGACTAAACACCTCAAAAAATTCCTTAGGCTTCGGTTGGTTACCTCGGTTTGTCCGTCAGTTTGAGGATGAAATGTGTTGGAGAATAGTAGTTTGGTCCCCATTTTTGCCCATAAGGTTTTCCAGAAATAACTCATGAACTTAACATCCCGATCAGACACTATAGTGGTTGGAATACCATGTAGTTGAATTACTTCCTATAAAAACAATGTCGTTGTTTTGGAAGCATCAAAAGTCTTGTGGCAAGGGATAAAACGCGCCATCTTTGAAAGTGATCCGCCACCACCATGATGGAAACATGTTGTCGTAGGTTCTTGGGCAACCCAAGCACAAAATTCATACTAATGTGTTGCCAAGGCTTTTTTTGGAATTGGATGGGGGGTATAGAGGCCTGCTTGTTGTTTCGTGCCTTTATTTATTTGATAAGTCTGAAATTGAGACACTACTTTGTGCACGTCACGACGTAGTCAAGGCCAAAAGAATCGATCAGAGACTATAGCAAATGTTTTATCAGACCCAAAATGTCCTGCTAAGCCCCCTCCATGAAGTTTTGAAATAATAAATTCTCTGAAGGAGCCACACGGAATGCACAATCGAGTGTCATGGAATAAAAACCATATTTGATAGAATATGCATTTGGAACTGTGCCCCTGTCGTTTGTGATCGTACTCCATATAGTAATGAAGTCCTTGTCGGTGGAATATTGTTGCTTGAGGCTATCTAACTCCACAGTATTAACCGACAAGATCATCAATAGGTGTGGTAAGGCGTCGACTACCTTATTCTCAGTTCGGGATTTATGCTTGATGACAAAATCAAATTGGTGTAGGTAGTCCATCCATCAAGCGTGCCTTGAGTTCAACTTACTTTGAGCATTCAAATATTTTAATGAATCATGATCTGTATAAAGAATAAATTCTCTATGGATCAAATAATGGAGCCAATGCTTAAGTGTTTGAACGTCCACGTCATAGGCTAAGTAGCGCCTACAGGTCTCATTGAGCTTTTGGTTATAGAAGACGATAGGATGGCTTTCTGCACTCCTATACTCACGTGGGATCCATCACACGCAACTTCAAAAATTTTGGAAAAATCCGGCAACTTCAGAACTAGAGCTTCTCCTATTTTTCTTTTGATCTCCGTGAATGCTTTATCAGCAACTGTTGTCCATACAAAATGCATGGACTTCAAACATTCGATAATGGGTGCCATGATGTTACTGAAATTTCATATGAAACACCGATATGGAACCTGTACATTTCAAAAAAAAATTGCGGAGTAGGCCAGCTTTTGATTGCTTGAACCTTATTTGGATCTGCTTCAACCCCCTGGTCTGAGAAAATAAAAGCCAGAAAAGAAACATGATTCTTTAACAAGGAGCACTTTCCATGATTTATAAAAAGTTGTTCTCGTTGTAACGTCTCTAATACCTGTTGCACAAGGTCCAAATGGTCCTGCAAACATTGGCTAAAATTCAAAATATCATTAAAGTAGACGACAATGAATTTGCCCAAGAAAGGCTTAAGTTTTTGCATCATAACACACATGAATGTACTTGGTGTGTTGGTTAGTCCAAAAGGCATAACCAACCACTTAAATAATCCATCTTTTGTTTTGAATGTCATTTTACCCTCATCTCCGGGACGGATGCGAATTTGATGATGTCCGCTATGAAGATCAATTTTTGTGAAGACAGATGCACCACTTTGTAAGTCAAGCATGTCGTCCAGCCGTGGGACAGGGAATTTGTACTTGATAGTTATCTTGTTGATTGTTCTACTATCGATGCACATCCTCCAAGTATTATCCTTCTTAGGTGTAAGTAGAACTAGCATGACACAAGAGCTAAGAATTTCTCGGATGAAACCATTGTCAAGCAACAGTTGAATTTTTCTGATGAGTTCCTCATTTTCCACGAGGCTCATGAGATAATGAGGTAGATTTGGCAGAGAAGAACCTGGAATCAACTCAATGGCATTGTATACCTCTCGCATTGCTGGTAGTTTTCTTGGCATCTCTTCGTCCATAATTTCTTGAAACTTCTCTAGCATCTCCGTAAATTTGTTGGGGATAATACTATCATCCTGTTTAGCCTCTCAGTTCACTACTAACAACACTAATGGTTCTTCCTTTAGAGCTTGAGTGAATTGTCGAATGGTTAGCACTGGAATGTCTTCTACCTTTTTTTCTTTGGTTGTGCTTCAAATTTAGATATCTGCAAAGGGTCTAAAATAAATGTCTTGCCATTAAATTTAAAGTTGTAAGAATTGGCATACCCGTCATACGACACCTTTCTGTCATAGAGTCAAGGTAGACCCAATAGCAAATGACAAACGGTCATAGGAACCACATCACACCAGACCACATCTGAATAACTTTTTCTCATTGTGAACCTTACTAAGAAACGATGCGAAACTAAGATAGGGTTAACTTCATTAACCCAACTTAATCGATGAGGGGTGGAGTGTTTTTCAGTTTTCAACCCAAAGCGTTCCACTGCATCACTGGAAATCACATTCATTCCACTCCCATTGTCAATTATTACATTTAGGGCCCGACCACCATACTCCATTTGGGTATGGAAAATGTTGGTGCATCTTCACTCAAGATCAGCACCTTGGATCTTTTTCTTAGTATCTGTCAAAACTCAGTGAATCACACAACTGGGCAAATGGGTTGCTCCAAAGTGCTCTACATCCTCGTCGTCGCTTGCTTCGTATTCTATTTCTTCTCCTTCATCCACGATGTCCATTAATCAAAGTTCTCCTTCACACACAAAGGCCTATTTTTTTTATAAAATAAGAGTTACCATATGGGTCACCAGCATGAAATATTTGAAGTCCTTGTAGCAAGAGAACCGTGCTCTGATACCAAATTGTTGTCGTTCCCTCAATTTCAATATCTCATTGAGCTCAAGAGATGGCGGATGTAGAATCACTCTACAATGTTGGAAGACTCACCAACGACGTTTGAAAAAAGAAAACAATGGAATTGGCAACCAAAGAAAGTTGTCTCATTAGTTTTCATTACTAAAAATTGGCAACCAAATTATATTTGGGAGAAAACAATGGACTTGGCAACCAAATTACATTACTAGTTCCCATCCTAACTGGGAAAGCAATAACTAGGAATTTAAATTGAAAGAAATAAATATTACTTTCCCATCAAACTTGGAAAGCAATAATTTGAAATTCAAATTACGAAAGCAATAACCCCTCATAATAAAATACAAAATCTAAGTAAATAGCTTCTAAAAACATGAACTTCCCAAAAACTCCTCTATGATTGCATGAATTATGGAATTAAGTTAGCACCCTTCCGGATTTGCATCAATTCCTATCGGAACTATATCAATTCCTTCTAGATTTGCATCAATGATGCTCCATTAATGTTCATTCAAATTGCAAGGCATTAAAAAATAATTATGAAAAAACTAAAAGAAAAAAAAAAACTTGCTTCCTGTTCTTCTCCCTTTCTATAAATAACAAAAAATTTACCTTCTATAACTCTCCAAACTGTTTATTTATTTATTGTCCGACAACTTGGATTCTTATAATGGCTCCAAATATTCCATCCTTACTTTCCTTCGTCTGCGTTGTCAGCTCCCTTGTTCCTCTCTCCACCTTTCCTTCCACCTCTTTCTCTAATCCAATAAAACATTCGTCGACTTTCTCGCCGGCGGCGGATTGGCAGCCAGCCGGAGCAACGTGGTATGGCAATCGCAATGGCTCCGGCAGTGATGGTGATGTCTCCCTAATCTTCTCTTAATCAATCAAGTATCTTACGTACTTTGCATGCTCATGTAATAATCGTACGTACAAACCTGTTTTATTAAAATAATACTAAGTTTTTTCTGATCAATCAAATTTTATTAGCAGTTTAATCAGCATGAGAAGATAAAATTCAATGTCATTTCCATTGATTTTAAAAGGGTGACATGTTTTAAAAATTCCTTAAATATTTGCCTTAAATTTTGTTTTGGTATAACATAAATATAATACTTATTTTTTTTTTTATATGAACTAAAATAAAAATAATGTACTTAAATATGCTTGAAAAGTAATGTTTTGATTGATGGTAGTAGATAGCGGTAGCGACAACATGATATGGTGTAGCGGGCCGTGGTGGTGGTGAGTGGTAAACGGCGACCAATGGGTTGTGGCACTGGCAGGCAGTGACGAGTGGTGGGCATCTGAGATGACCGACGATGGACGAGTTAGCGACTATGATGTCCAATGACACTTTACATTAACCTGTGTTATTGGAATTTCTCCCAAACTAACAGTTGTTTTTTCGAAACTCGTGCATTAGCAATGCAATGCACTGCAAATATTGTCGACCAAATAGCCCCTATGTCATAGGAGAACTCACCAAAATTTTGTGCTTTATATATATATATATA
>JXCR01113690.1:0-12409 GCA_002079205.1 Phalaenopsis hybrid cultivar | reverse complement strand
GACATTAAAACCATTATATATATATATATATATATATATATATATATATATATATATATATATATATATATAATTGTTTTGTGCTAAATAGGAGCAATCATATTTTTTACCCTCTTCCGAGTGTTATAAACAACATTGGCTAATCAAAAGTTTGGTCCCTAATTTTGTGGTTAGGTTGGGAGGAGTAGTGGCACTCCAGAGCTCCCACTACTCCCTTACCTAAGGGATAACAATCTCGCATTAGTTTCCAATCAATTGGACTAAATTGGGGATTTTAATCTGTCACCTTAAAATCTCCAATTCTGCATCCAACAAAGTATATTTCCTTATTTATTTGCACCCAATTCCATGGATGCATACTCTCTCATGAAATCAAATGTGATTCTCCCTATGTTGTAGAATTCATATACTTTTTCAGAACATATGTTTCTCAACAAGTTTTAACATTTCAATTGGTCAGATCAAAAAGTAAATGAATATTGGAGTTCAAATCATCACAAATTATTAACATTTAAAACCATAGAAACAAAATTTATTCTTCACAAAACCAAATCTCATTGTAGGGAGAAGGATAAAGAAAACAACTCAAAATTCATGAGAAGGATACAACAAAACATAGATTTCATAGATAAAAACATGTTTACAAAACAAAAGAAATAAAAATACAACTTATCTCACAATCCTTCCCAAGCAAATCCCTAGAAGTTCTCTCCAAGTCTTCCTCTCTTTACAATCACTCCCAATTCTCTCTTAGAAGTGTAATGAAGAAGAAATCTCTCACCTTCCCTCTCCTCCTGAAAACCTAGAAGAAAATCTCCTCTTCTCTCTCTATCTCCAACTCACACCAACTTTCTCTCTCCCTCACGCCACACACTTGAAAAAATGAGAAGTCTTCCTCTTTTATTTTAGGTTGCCTCCTTTGGAAAAGAATTCAAAATTTCCTCCAAAAGAACACTCTTTTGAATTCAAAAGATATTTCATTTCATCCAAGAGACATATCCCTTCATACAAAAACCTTCCAAAGTGTCTAAATGCATTGAATCACTCCAATAGGTGAGTAGAACAAGTGTCCTTTTGAAATTCATACAAAAATTCATCTTGAACCGCCTTAGTTTGAAAAAATTGTCCCTGACGCATCACGTGTAAGTTCTCTATCAAACAGCACATCATGTACCGATCTGGCGCATCATGCACCAGAATTCCAAAATTCACTATTTTGGCTCCAAATTTCATCCTTTTTGCCATTTTTTCTCTAAATACCTAAAAATGATATAACTGCAACAAAAACACAAAAATACCCTTATTTAAAGTGCAATATCACAAAAAATAAGCATAAACTATGTACTTAAAATAATATATTATTTTGGTGTATCAATAGCTCATGGACACAAAAATTCATTCAATTAGCTTTTGAAAGGAGGAATTTCTAGAAGATTCATTGAATGGAGACACATTTTGAAGAGACACCAAGGTACCTTTTGGATTTTTAATAAAGAAAACTTTGATCATCAAGAGAAGTGGCCAGCCATCAGCCATTAAAGCCATCATTCATCCAAGTCACCGCCGCCGCCGTTGACCATCTCCGTCGCAGCCACCGACCACTTTCTTTTTATTTTGAGTGTTAGTTTTGTATTGTGAGTGAAGGAATAGAATTCAAAAGAACTTCAAGTCCATTTGGTGGAGATTTTGAGTTTTAGTTTGTATTGTGAGTGAAGGAAAAGAATTCAAAGGAACATCAAGACATTTGGTGGAGAGAAATTGAGATAAGTGTTTATCTTTGTGACTACACTTGGTTTTAATTTAGATTTCTTGTTTGTGAGCATGATTTCTACTTTTAAACTCATGTGTGGTTGTGTTTTCTACATGAATTCTGAGTAGTTTTCCTTATCTTTTTACTTAAAGTAATTAAGTATTTAAAAGACCTTATGTGAAGTATTAGACTTCAATGTTGGAAGAAGTTGTGATGATTTGAAACCTTGCAGCTCATTTACTTCTTGATTTGGCCAAATAAGATGTTAATACCTGTTGTGAGAACATGTAAAATCCAAGATGATATTGTCTCAGTCAACAAATGGTTAGAATCACATATTGATTTCATGGATAAGAATGCAGTTCATGGGGTTGAGTTCAAATAAATAGAGAAATAAACTTTTCAAGGGTGTAAAGTTAGTGTACTTTAGAGTCACAGACTAAAGCCCTCAATTTGATTCATAGTCTTAAGTTTTGGTACGAGATGTTACCCCCCAGGTGGAGGGAGAACATAGAACTCTGGAGTGAGATCTAGTATCTTCTTTACCTAACTGATCTTCAAAAAGATTCAAACTATAAATTAGCCAATATTCTTTATAACATCTCTAGTATGTAAAAAATATTATGAGCTAGAAGTTCTGTTGTATAAGTAAAAAATATTATTGTTCTTTATTTGGCACAACACATTTAGCATACTTATACAACAGAACTTCTATACTTATTACTCATTCAAAATAAGAAAAAAGATATTTTATTTATATTGCCTTCATCTTATAAATATTTAGTTAAGTTAATTAGTTGCTTACTTTATTTTTATAAATCCAAAAATTACAAAAAGAATCAAATTTTCAATCCTATTATAACATCTTTAGTTCAAGTAAGAATATTTTGCTAAGTAGATATTTGTCATCGAAACTTTCTAGTTTTCTAAAGTGCATATTGCAAGTTTTTTCTATGGGTTCGATATTAGGGGCTTAATAAAAAAGTCATATATCACTCGATAACGATACGTATATTTACGTAGTATCCCATATTTAAATATTATAATATTTTCCTTCTATGCTTCATAGTGGAAAATTTACCTAGTTTTTTCTTGGGATCAATTTTTTGGCTTTGTTGCAAAATATAAATCATTATTAAGGAAAGTAAGCATATAATCACATACATCGCAATAAACATCTATACCGAAGAATCAACATCAAGTTTTTACCGCCGTTGCCGAGGAAAATTACAAAATTTTCAAAAAGTTTTTAGAAAGCAAAATTTCACTTTAAGATTTATTATAGGAATATTGTAGTGTTGTTTTTATATAAAGTTCTTGTTTGTGTGTTTTTATTTTATTATTATAGTTATTTTTATTTAATGTATTTTGTTGTAATGTATGCGTAGTTCAGGTTCCACAAAACTTGTGCCTTACAATTCTGAATTAGAAAGAACTACTAGAAAAATTAAAAAAATTAAAAATTACTGAAAAATTTCATAATATGGCAAATCAAAATAATCAAAATGTTGAAGAGTTTAGACCTTTAAGAGATTATGCAAATCCTACGATGGATGAACTTCATTGTAGTATTCAAAAACCCGCTGTAGTGGCTAATTTGTTTGAGCTTAAACCCTCTATTATCCAAATGGTATCAAATAATTAGTTTGGGGGAGCACCATCTAAAGATCCAAATTTACATCTTGCCAATTTTCTAGAATTGTGTGCTACATTTAAATATGATGGTGTATCAAATGATGCTATAAGACTTAGATTATTTTCTTTCTCACTGAGGGATAAAGCTAAGATATTGTTACATTCGTTATCACCTGTATCTATTAGAACTTGGAGTGATTTAGCTCAGAAATTCCTTGCTAAATATTTTTCACCATAAAAAACAGCGAAACTTAGAAATGCTATTACATCTTTTTGCCAGTTTGAAGGAGAATCCATTTATGAAGCATGGGATCAATTTAAAGAAATTTGAAGAAAGTGTCTACACCATGCTATACCACATTGGTTAATAATTCAAAAATTTTATAATGGATTTGCTGGATCTCTTTGATCTATTATTGATGCTGCTGCTAGTGGTTCATTGATATCAAAAACATTTATGACACTTATACTTTTATTAAAGAGATGGATACAAATAATTTTTAATGGCCTTCTGAAAGGGTAAATCTTAAGAAAGTAGCCAATATTAATGAAACTGATGCTTTTGAAATGTTAGTGAATCAAGTTACTACAATTTCAAGGAAGTTGGATCAATTTGGAATGAATTTTTCTTAACCAATTTCCATGATTGAAGAAAACTCATTAGGCCAAATGGTAGATTCTAAAGCATCATTAGGAGACTTTGAATGCCATAAATAACAAGCAGAATAACCCATATTCAAATTATTTTAACCCAGATTGGAAGAACCATTCCAACTTTAACTGGAATAATACTTCAGATGGTAATAATCAACAATGGGAAAAAAATCAATTAAACCCATTGGGAAACTAGAAAAACCAAGGGAATAATAATTATAGACCTACTTATGCTTGAGGTTTTAACAGTAATCCACAATTTAAGTTGAAGAAGTTGTCTATATAAGAAGTGATGTTACAAATGAGAAATCAATTACAAAGTCAAGGAGCTACAATTAGAAATATTGAGAATCAGTTAGGACAAATAATAAATTTATTAAGTAATAGATCTCAAGGAACACTTCTTTATAATATAGTAGTAAATCCAAAAGACCAGAATAAAGAGCAAGTAAAAGCTGTTCAACTTAGAAGCAGAAGAGAATTGGAAGGTAGAGTTTGAAAGGAGATTGAAGTAGAGAGATAAGAGATTGAAGAACCAAAACAGGACGCTCTGAAAAGTTTAGAGAAACCTATTTCTCCACTTAAAGTTGACTTGTAAAAACTACCACCTTCATTTCCTCAAAGGCTTCGACAACAAAAGTTAGATAAGCAATTTTTAAAATTTCTGGAAATTTTTAAGAAGCTTACGATTAATATTTCATTTGCTGAAGCTCTAGAACAAATGCCAAGTTATGTGAAGTTTATGAAGGATATTCTTAATAGGAAAAGGAAGTTTGAAGATAATGAGACTGTTGCACTTGGTGAGGAGTGCAATGCTATAATTCAGAAAAGCTTTTTGAAAAGCATAAGAATCCTGGTAGCTTTACAATTCCATGTGCAATAGAAGACAAATTTTATGGGAAAGCTTTATGAAATTTAGGTGCAAACATCAAACTTATGCCATTATCAATATTTAAAAGACTGGGATTAAGAGAAATAACCCCTACTACCGTAACTCTGCAGTTAGCAGATCGTTCAATAACATATTGTAAAGGAGTTGTAGAAGATGTCCTAGTGAAAGTGGAACAATTTATCTTTCTTATTGATTTCATTATGCTAGATATGGAGGAAGATAAGGAGATACCAATCATTTTAGAGAAACCTTTCCTAGCCATAGGAAGAGCAATGATAAAGTTGAGTTGAAGTTACTTCCTGAGCATTTGAAGTTACTTCCTGAGCTTGAGTTGAAGTTACTTCCTGAGCATTTAAAGTATGCCTTTTTAGGTAATTCCTCTACATTACCTGTTATAACTTCCTCAAAATTAACTACAGAAGAAGAAGAGAGTTTGATTAAAACTTTAAAGAATTACAAGAAAGCTTTTGTATGGACAATTGCTGATATAAAAGGAATCAGTCCTTCAATTTGTTTGCATAGAATTCATATGAAAGAGAACTACAAACCCAAGTCTGATCCTCAAAGGAGATTAAATCCTATTTTGAAAGAATTTGTTAAGAAAGAAATTTTAAAGTGGTTAGATGCTGGAATTATCCATCATATTTCAGATAGTACATGAGTTAGTCTGATTCACTACATTCCTAAGAAAGGAAGAGTGAATGGGACTTTAAATGAACGTCATAAGTTAATACCAACAAGAAAAGTCACAGGATGGAGAATATGTGTTGATTATAGAAAATTAAATCCCACCACTAGGTAAGATCATTTTCCACTACCCTTTCTAGATTAAATGCTGGATAAACTAGCTGGGCATAAATGCTTTTGTTTTTTGGATGGATATATTGGTTATCACCAAATACAAATAGCTCCTAAGAATCAAGAAAAAAATAATTTTTACCAGTCCATATGGTATATTTTCTTTTAGAAGAATGCTCTTTAGTTTATGTAATGCACGTGCTACATTTCAAAGATGCATGATGGCTATTTTTTGTGATTTAAATGAAAAAGGGATTGAAGTTTTTATGGATGATTTTTTAATGTTTAGAATTTCATTTGAATAATGTTTAGAACATTTATCAAAGGTTCTTAAGCACTGTGAAGAAACAAATTTAGTCCTTAATTGAGAAAAATACCAATTTACGATAGCAGGAGGAATAGTTTTGGGACATCAAATTTTAGAAAATGGTATGAAAGTAGACCCTACAAAAATTTAAGTGATCACTAATTTAGCTCCCCCAACAAGTGTGAAGGAAATTAGGAGTTTTTTAGGACGTACTGGATTCTATAGGTGATATATTAAAGACTTTTCAAAAATTGCTAAGCCTCTTTACCATTTACTTGAACAAGATGCAATTTTTAATTTTGATAAAGAGTGCCTAAAAGCTTATGAATTAGTAAAAGAAAAATTAGTCGCTGCACTAATTATTATTTCACCAGATTGGGGAAAACATTTAGAATTGATGTGTGATGCTAGTGATTGTGCTAATTGAGCTGTTTTAGGACAAAAGAATGATAAGATTTTTAAAGTTATCTTCTATGCTAGTAGAACTCTTAATGAGGCTCAAATTAATTATCCACAACTTAGAAAGAGTTGTTAGTTGTAGTATATGCTTTTGATAAATTTAGATCATACTTAATTGGAACTAAATGTATTGTGCATACAGATCATTCTGCTATTGAGTATTCAATGAGAAATAAGGATACAAAACCAAGATTGATATAATGGATTCTTCTTTTGCAAGAATATGACTTCAAAATAGTAGTTAGGAAGAGAGCTGAGAATCAAATTGCTGATCAGTTGTCTAGGTTTGAATTATAGAAGCCACTCAGTTTTGAAAAGAAAATTGATGGACATTTTCAAGAAGAAAAATTGTTCAATGTTAATGAGTGGCGTGTTTCATGGTATGCAGACATTGTGAACTTCAATGTTAGTGATATTATACCCTATGGAATGACATACCAACAATAGAGGAAATTTTTATCTAGACATTGTGAACTATATTGTTAGTGATCTTAAACCCAATGGAATGACATACCAATAAATGAGGAAATTTATTTCTGAAGCTAAGCACTTATTTTTGGGATGACCCATTTTTATATAAACAAGGAAATGATCTAATTATTTGAAGATGTGTACTTTTAGAAGAAACTTATGTAATTATCCAAAAATGTCATAATTTTGATTTTGGGGGAAATTTTGGTGCTGATAAAACATCATACAAAATTTTACAATATGAATTTTATTGGCCTACAATCTTTAAAGATGTTAAGGCTTATATCAAAACATGTGATTAATGTCAACGGGCAGACAATATTTCTAGGAGTAATGAGATGCCCTCAATTATGTGTTAGAAGTTGAGATATTTGATGTTTAGGGAGTAGATTTCATGGGACCATTTATACCATCTTTCAGAAATTTATATATATTGTTACTTGTAGACTATGCATCAAAATGGATAGAAACTATTGACTTACCTCGATGTGATGCTCAAAGTATTGCAAAGTTTTTAAGAATGAACATATTTTATAGATTTGGGATGTCGAGAGTAATCATAACTGACGGGGGAAGTCAGTTCAGAAATGCAGTAATGGAGAAGTTATTAAAAAATATCATATTAACCATAGAATTGCTATTGCTTATCATCCTTAGAAAAGTGGGTTAGATGAATTATCCAATCGTGAAATTAAAAGAATATTAAAAAAATCTTTGAATCCAACCAAAATGGATTGGCTAGTCAAACTTGACTATGCTTGGCGGGCTTATAGAACTGCATACAGAACAGAACTCCAATAGGAATGTCCCCATACAGGCTAATATTTGGGAAAGTGTGTTCCAGTTGAACTTGAGCATAAAGCATATTGGGCTATAAAATAATTTAATAACAATTTAAAGGATGCTGGTGAGAAAAGATTATTACAATTAAATGAGCTTGAAGATATGAGGAATGAATCTTATGAAAGTGTTAATATTTGTAAAGAAAAGATGAAGATGTGGCATGATCAAAGAATTCTTACTATAAACTTTCAGCTAGAGCAACAAGTTTTGCTTTATAATGCAAGATTAAGATTATGTCTAGGCAAACTTAAGTCCAGGTGGATGGGCCCATTTTTTGTGATGAAAGTTTATTCCTATGGAGCTGTGGATATCAAAGATACTAAAACTAATAAAATATTTAAAGTGAATGGTCATAGGTTGAAATCCTACTTTTTAGGTGACCAACTTAAATTAAATGATTTTATGTTTTTGGGTCAACCAGAATAAGCACTGCTTATGTCAGGTTGACGACGTTAAACCAAGCTCTCTGTGGGAGGCAACCCATAGTTATCGGTGTGTTTGTTTTTATTGTTATTGATTATTCAAAGACCTTAAAAGATGACTTAACATATTAGAACGTGTATTTAGACGTTAAGTTGACCTGTGCTAAATTGAGCACCGACGCTTAAGCGCCAATATACTGTGCTTAAGCGCGGCAGTTAAAAAACATGTGCGAATTTTAGTTTTTAGATGTTTTAACTAAGATTTGGTTGGCTCTAATGTGGGAGACAGTTTTAAGATGTGCCTAGGAGTTTTAGGAGGAGTTTAGAGCTTATAAATACAAGGGTATGAGGAGAAGTCTCACCACACTTCCATTTAACCCTAAATTTTAAGTGAAAGAGTGAAAGTTTTGGAAAAATGTCATCTTGGGAGAGTGATTTGAAGAAAAAGAAGGAGGCAATGAGAAAGAAGTTTAATAGTCAGAGTGCTCAAGAGTTATATAACAGTTTCCTCATCGTTAGTATAGAAGGAATAACAGATAAAATCACTAAAATTGAGGCTGTCGTGGCTTCAATTAAAGCAAAAGTGAAGGAAGTTAACGTACATCTGGATCATATGGGATGGCAACTTAGGATGCAGTTTAGCCATACCAGTTTTATAGAAGAAGCGGATAAGGCTATGTATTTGAAGAACAAGTGGATTAAAGAAGATTCAACTAGAGTTTTTAACCATCGTCTGTTCTTTCAGATTTACATTCTAAATGCTGAAGGAGAGACTAATGATAGACCAGGATTCGTTCCACTGACTTGAGAATGGAATTAAGTTCACGGTTTAGTGTTTATGTGTTTAATGTTTATTTCTATTGTTAAGTGTGTTTAATATGTTTTTAATGTTAAAATTGTACAGTGTTTGTGTTAGGAATTTTTTCATTCGAGACTATTTGGATTGAGAAGTTATGTATTAAAGATGTTTGCAATCATTTGTAAATGAATATAAGTATTTGTTTGTGAGAAATTACATGTTATTTTGTGTTGTATTTAATTAGTTAAGATTGGTGAATATTGAGTAAGAGGAGAGTTGGAAGGTAAGAAAATGGTTATTAAAGAGTTATGAGACCATGTAGGGATGGTTGACTTTGGCTAGGAGTGCATTTCACTTAAATAAAAAAATCGAAAATTGTGCACTGGAGCCTAAGCGCCAAGACCACACGCTTAAGTGTTTCTTAAACCGAGAGACGAGCACCTAAGCACCAAACCATTTGTGCTTAAGTGCCAGTTCACGAAAACTGGTTCACGAACAGTTTTAAGTGACGATTACACCATTACCGAACCTCGAATTCATCTTCAACCTTGGGCTATTCACGATTTCTAATCTAGGACTCACCTTTTCTTAAGATTTCTTGGTAATTTGGAGAAAAAATTGTTAGATTTGATATCTTTGAGGTAAGAGCTTCACTTCTATGCAAAATTTTTTTATTTTCACCATGTATTTTGAACACATTCATGAGCTACTCAAGAATCACTATTCATGGTGAAAATTTGAGAAAAAGCTATGAAAAACACAAGGATTTGTTAGTTTAAGCTTTAAGGAGTTAAATTTAGTTATTTAGAGTTGAATTTTATACAATTTTTTAGAAATGACACCAAGAATGAAGAGGAGCAAAGGAAAGGGACAATTCAATTCAAGCAAGTTTGTTAGTTTGAGAGCTCAGGATTGATACAGTGAAACACCGCAATCAAGAAAGTTGATTTGTGAGTGGTGTTTTAAAAGTCCGGGAGGAGCTATTGAAGATTTGATTGTTCCCTGCCAGTGGGAGCATAGTAGTGATTTTTGTTGTGCGGGAGTTCTATGTGAATCTCCCTGAAGCTGAAGAAGGAGTCAAGGTGAGGGGGAAGACAATGCCTTTTTTACCAAAGGTAATAAATCAATTTTATCATTTTCCCCCGAGCACTTTGTGTTCCTTTTCAAATTATAGTCCTGCTGAGGAGGAGCTAGACGAGATTATTTCATCCTTTACTGATGGAAGTGGGCTTTGGAAGATTACAAATGAAAGAAGAATTAACTTTTCTACTTCAAAGTTGGATGCCACTACAAAGGCATGACACTATTTTATTTCTGCTCGTCTGGTACCTACAAATCATCTTAGTGAAGTGACCCGTGATCGAGCTACTTTGAACTATTGCATATAATAGTTCAAGCCCATTGATATTGGAGCTTTGCTTCATGGAGTTATTACTAGTTCTGCCATCGTTGCTACTACTGCAGGTTTGAGATTTGCATCCTTGATCTTTTCTTTATGTGAGCGGGCTGGAGTTAGATTTTGCTGTTGGGAGGAGATCTTGCAACCTCTTAAGCCCATTATCAATGTGAATGTAAAATCTTATTCACATCATTCCATTTTTGGCTAGAGAGGAGAACATTCTAGTAGTTCTGATGTGTTGACATCACGAGCTTCTACTTCACATGCTTCTACATTGCGAGGTCAGATTTTTGGATCTGATTCCCAGTCATAGCTATTGGGAAAGATTTTAAATAAAGTCATTAATACCAATGAAAAGATGTCAAACTTAGAACATTTTGCAAAGCATATGGATGGATATATGAAGATACATAGTGATTATGAGGGTGAATTCAATTTAGCTATGGAAAACTTCATGAGAGGTAACCAGGATGTTGTATTTCCTCAGTACCCTAGATATCCACCATACGAGCATGTAGCTACTTGGCGTAGTGATGATAGTGATGCAGAGGATTAGGATGATTAGCTTGGATCTATAGTTTTGTTGGATTTTTAGTTTGTTTGTTGTTGTGAAATGTTGATAGTGCAGGTATTTTATACTTTTTGTTATGTTTTCAGTTATGATTGTTGAGACAGTTAATTTTTGTTTTATTTTATTGGCACTACTGTGATGTCTTTATGTTTTTGTGAGCAGTTATTATGTTTAGTGGTAGTAATTATGATAACTGTGTTGTTTATTGTAGTTAGTTAGTTTGTACTGAACTTAATTCTGGATCATAGGTTTAGAATATAGCTAACCTTTTACTTAAAAGCTGCATGTTTAAAATTTTCAATTCACTACCAGATATTTTTCTTTATGTTACAGTCATGTATGTTTGTTAGTGTGTTTGTTTACTTTTATGTTGTACTCCACTGCATAGAAGTCTAATGAATCTCTATATGTTAAGTAAATTAAAATTTAATCAATTTAATTTTTACTTCTGTTATTAATTTTTCTAATTGCATATTTAGGATATGAAAATTCCTATAAGCATGTTATTTTAAATTTTCATTCTTGTCAATATTTATATATGATGCTAAAAATTTTTATTTCTATTAAAAATTCAAGTTTGGGGGAGGATAAAAAGTTTTCTAAAAAACTTAAAAATTTTTTTGTTCTCACTTTGCTTCAAATAAATTTGATTTTGATTGATGAAAAATGATCATGTATATGAAGTTATATTAGGGAAGTAAAATTTTGAATATAGAAATGAGTAAGAGAATTTAGTTAAAATTTATAGTAATAAAGAAAAACTTAAAGTTAAAAATATTTAGTGTGAAAAATGCTAAATATAGTGTAACTATCTTTATTAGGAAAAATTGTATTTTTGAAAAATTTAGAAGATTTAGATTTTTATTTTCAAAACTTAAATTTCTTTTATTGAAAGTAATTTTCAAAAACTATTATTAAGTTTTTAAGTGAAAGAAAAATATCAACTCTTTGCTTTAGGAAAGAAAGAGTCGGATTCAAATTCATTAATGGTCTATCCAGATATAGTAATCCTTGTCTGAGAAAAAGAAAAAGAAAGAAAAAAAAGAAAAAGAAAAAGAAAGAAAAAAAGAAATAGAAAAAGAAAAGAAAAATTGAAAAAGGGAGGAGAAGCTTGAGGATTAATGCCTAATCGAAAATTGGTTCCACATCAGATCTTTTCATAGTATAAAACTTGAGAAACTCTTAAGCTTAAGGATATAATATAGTAAGTAAAATTATGCTTAATAAAAATTTTTAAGTGGAGAAGATAAAATACCTAAACTCTATATTTGAAGATTCTACAATACTTCTGAATTAGATAAAAACACATATTTTCATATTTCTTAACATTAAAAATTTCTAAACTCTAGTTGGTCTCATTTACTAATATTTTTTCTAAATTGGACTACTATATTTCTACATCAAAATTT
>JXCR01113676.1:0-11022 GCA_002079205.1 Phalaenopsis hybrid cultivar | reverse complement strand
CAACGGCGCGGGATTGATGATGAGCCCTAGATATGGGCATGGAAAGAAGATCGGACGATGGGTTTGAATGGGGGATTGCGAGTTTTGCACTTGTTGCAGAAAGATAGGGGATGACTAGATTAGACGGATTGAAGAACGAGATTGACAAGGTCTTCGGCCAGGGTATGGGTGGCGGGCGATGATATGGATACGGTAAGTGTATATATTATATATGTGTATATTGATTTCTATAAATTCTCCTACTTGAAGATTATTGTGAAATTTGCATCTAAAATTTTGATTTCAATAAAACTATCTAGATGAAGAGTTAAATGTTAGGATTTTTTTTTTAATAAATTTCACAAAATTCTTTTGTATTTAAATATCTAAAATTTAAAGTTTAAANGAAATTTGCATCTAAAATTTTGATTTCAATAAAACTATCTAGATGAAGAGTTAAATGTTAGGATTTTTTTTTAAATAAATTTCACAAAATTCTTATGTATTTAAATATCTAAAATTTAAAGTTTAATGTTTATATTTATAATGTTGTACTCTCATAAATATATGCATGTATTGAACACTTTTAGGACTTGTGGTCATGTATTGTTCGAGAGTTCATATATTCCGTGTAAAATTTTGTTTTAGAATGAAGGTATAAAAGAAGGTGTTGAATGTGTTGTTGGAGCTTGAGTTCTTATACTCTTCTTTGAATCTTCTAAGGAAAGTATTCTTTGAGAGATGAAGCTTTTTATGTGAAGGAAAAGAAGGGCCTCCTTCTCTACTCTCTAGTCCCGCCTTCCCTCATTTTAAGGGGTCTCAAAACATCTCCAATTTCTTATTTCTCCTAATCCATGCTTAATCCTTGTTAACCTGCGTTAATGGCATAAAATTAGGGACAGACGGTGTGCGAACCAGACAAATCGGTGTGGCCATGCCTAGAGGGTCGGCTTGGTCACACCCGAGAACCCGCATAATTATGTTGGGCTCTCCGTTTGGGTAGCGTGACCACGCCGCCCTTCGGTGTGGTCCCGCTAGTTGAGGGCCTTTGGGCGCCTCCTTAGGGTTTAGGTGTGCTCATGCCCGAGTTCGGGTGTGGCTACATCAGCAACTTGGCATGACCATGCCCATTCTGGCACGATTATGTTGGGTCTCACTACGCTTCAATCTACAAAAAAGTTCATCAAGGGGGTTTTCGAGCATCATTAGAACTCTGGAGAACCAAATATGAGTAGGGCGTGATTCTTGAACATTCACAAAGGTTCTAATTGCGTCCCAAGAGCTTGAGAGGATGATTCATGTGTGTGTCATTAAGTAAATGATTCCAAAGTGAAATCCACCTGTCCATACCTTATGCTTAGAACACAAAAAGTGTGGATTAATTTCGTCGACGATCTATGTCGCAAGAATATCTGCATTAGAAAGACACAACCCCATGATGCAAGAACAAGCGTCAATACGAATGACACCAAAAGTGATGCTAACTTGGTGACGATCTCCTCAAAAACACCACAATGGTGGGGCATACCACAATTATTATGTCTGAAGCGTTTATTTGAAGGCCTTATGGGCTCCTCGAGTCATGGTAAGCCGTGTATGATCTTAATACGGTCCTTTATCATCAACAGAAAGTCCCATATATGTCGCATAAAAAATGGATCCCAACATTGGAAAATACTGGAAAAGAGAAAGAATCACGAGGCTTAGCCCAGATGAAACGTTCCACCATGTAATTTTCAATACATGAGTTAACACTTCTCTTGAATTAGGGAGGATAGAGTTACAGGCTACAAGGGTCGTCCGATCAAGAGTGTTTTGGATTCTTATCTTATTTGCAATTTGGACTTTATAAATAGAACCCCAAACCCCTCATTAAAAGGGACCTAATATTTGGGTTCAAGAGCAAATCTAAAGTTTGTAGGAGGGTGAGTTGCTACCTGACATCCTTCTCTACATATTCGACCAACTTCGCTTGCTGCCACAACCTTGGGTCGCCGCTGCTTCCTGTTGTCATCACTTCTGACCATTGTGCTACACCTGACCACACTACCTCCTTGAGCCACCTTCACTGCCACCTCTTAGGTTGTCGCCGCTTCTTGCCACCTCATCTACCTCTTACGGATGTCTCATTAGGTCGCCTTTGCCCCTGCCTCTTTCGATCATCGCCTCAGACCACCACCTCTTTTGTTCGTCATCTCCTCTGGTCGGTGTCACTGCCCTTTGCCTCCACCGCCTCTTACGCTCACTATCATTTTGGGTCGTTGTAGCAGCAATTCCTCCAACACACTTACATTGTAGCCCTTCCACTTGTGGGACAAGAGGGTATACCTATAATCACCATCCAAGACCTATGTGGTTCATAGCTCATGCAACTCTTAACTATGACCTCTGCGGCCTACGCCTGTCTTCACGACTCAACTCTACAACCAACATGACCAACTACGACTTGCGTGTTTCATAGCTCATGCAGATTCTAAATCTGACCCTCATGACCTACGAACATCGTCGTGGCTTGCCCCTATGGCCTACGGTCTACGTGGTTTATAGCTCGCTCAATTCCTGAATCCAACCCTTGCGTCCTACAAACGTCGTCACAGCTCGTAACCAGGCCTACAATGTTCATTGCTCGTGTTGTTCCCAACTTTGGGCCTCGTGACCTACAGACATCATCACAGCTTGTCACTACGACCTACGTGACCAACTATATTGCAGTGGATCATAGCTCTTGCACTTGTGAACGTCATCACATCTCGCCACGATGGCTTGCGTTGTTTATAGCTTGTGCAATTTATGACTCCGACCCCAATAGCCTACGGACATCATCAAAGCTCACCACTATGACATACGTGGTTCCTAGCTGGTGTAATTCCCAAATCTGGGCCCTACGACATGCATATGTTATTACTTTTCGTCACTACAACTTATATGATCAAGTATCATCTACGTGGTTCATAGCTCGTGCAACTCCCAACTCTGACCTCATAACCTATGAACATCGTCGCATCTTGCAACTACGACCCGTAACCTATATGGTTCATAACTCATGCAGCTCCTGACTCCGTCCCTCGTTGCCCAAGGATGTTGTCACAGCTCGCTACTTTGCCCTACATGATAAACTACAACCTACATGGTTCATGGCTTGTGTAGTTCACAACTCTTGTCCTCACGGCTTTCGAATGTCACCAGAGCTCGCCAATACGACCTACGTGATTCATAGCTCACGTAGCTTTCAACTTCGACCATCGCAGCTAACAAACTTCGTCGTAACTCACCACTATAACTCATGTGACTAATTATGACCTACATGACATACAACCTTTGTAGCTTCCTAATACGACCTTAGTAGCAAAACGAAGCTCTTGAAAAGGTCATATGCATTTCACATGGCCAGCTTCGATCATGAATTTCAACTATTGCTTATAGGACAAGCTTATGCTGTAACTAACGTCTACAACATCTACAGTAGACTGCCGCCTTCATAATAACTGACTACGACCTCTGCTGCCTATTTTTTCATCGAGAACTACATCATTACAACTAGACTATGGATATTATCGTCGAACTAGTATTATACACTTACAATGACTGTCTTCATAACTCAATCTTCCCTAATTCAAGAGAAGAGTTGACCCATACACTCAAAAATAAATAGTTGATAATTTCATTTGGGTTATACCCAGTGATTTTTTTATTTTTTTAGGATTTTTCACGTAAAAAACTTATGATTTTGCTTCTAGTTGCTTAATTCTATCTGAGCGTGTGTTGGATTTTCATGCATTTTTTACAAAGTTATCGTGTGGTCATTACTCTGCCGCTGTGAACTTCTTAACACACATTAGATATTATGATAATATCAAAATTTTATTTGCCATATGCTAGTTTGTTAAATATTAAATGTTTTAATAAATGAAGCATTTTTAAAGATCATTACATTATAATAATCCGATAAACTGCTCTCATTATAAGTTATTGATTAAATAATTATAAACATTTATTATGACAACAAGATATTAAACTTAGTCGAACAACAATTAACATTAAAATAATTTATCTTAATATAAATTTAAATAATAAAATAGTATTATATAAAATTTTAAGGCATTTGAACAAAAAAATATTAGAATGGTTAAAATAAGTAATATGATATAATAGTCAATAATTTTGCATGAGATGTTTTAAGAGTTGCAATCAATCACCATCATTCATATGAATTACATTTTTAACAAAATTTACAATTAAAAGCAACTGGTGCAAGTGATGAAAACACATTAATAACAATAATACACTATTCTAAGTTTTAATAGGCATAAATTAATCACTATGAAGAATACTTAAAATCAATACATTAATATTGATGAGAAAACTTCAAGATATCAAGTTTGCCTATTTTTAATATTATAAAGGCATAATAATGCAAAACAAATGTTGAATGATTAAAGGGATTAGCTAAGATTATTGGATACTTTTATAAGTGATTTTGGTTGAACATGCAAATATAGAAAATTTAGAGCTCCTACTAGCATTAGCAATGACTAATGGAAGTTACCATCTTTTTTTTTTTTTAAGTTCGATGAGTTTCGAGCATTGAGCCTTTTGATCTAGGAGGTGATGCCTAACCATTAGGCCATAATTTCATTTGTATTTAATTTTTGCATGAAGGGCAATATGTGTGATTTGAACTCACTCCCTCATAGTGATAGACAATGATAACATTCATGATGACACAGATAAGTGCACTCTATATGTGTGTTTTTTGCGGTTGTAGCTGTACGAAATATCAGTTCAAAAGCTGCTGTGAAGAATGTAATGTTCAAATGCTGAAATTTAGAAGTAGTTGGTTTGTTAGAAAAGTTCAGTTTTGAAGGTGCTCTGCGGATAAATGTCTGAAATACCATCGTGTTCATGTTATATAACTTTCTTTATTCACTTAATCCTGTTGGAAAGAAAGTTCATTGATTCTAATATATTTTTACAGTCTTATATAAAATTTTGATCTAATTGTCGTGTGTGTATGTATTATGAGTTTTGTAAATAATCAAGGGAATGTTTAATAACAAAAATATTGTGGTATGCGTGTAATTAACATGACTTAACGAATTACAACAAAAAAAGGAATTTGGACAACAGACAAAATTGGAATCTGTGGAATTCAAAATTGAAGACTCGCGAAACACAATGAGGGAGTAGCTTCCACAAATTCATAAATTTATGCGGTGCGGAGAACTCGTCGTTTGCTTTACNTATGCGTGTAATTAACATGACTTAACGAATTACAACAAAAAAAGGAATTTGGACAACAGACAAAATTGGAATATGTGGAATTCAAAATTGCAGACTCGCGAAACACAATGAGGGAGTAGCTTCCACAAATTCATAAATTTATGCGGGGCGGAGAACTCGTCGTTTGCTTTAAATGTGCAACCGAACAATTGATACAGACGTTTGGGCTCAAAATGCAATTTAATAAGCTAAAGCAAACAAACCCTGCGACATTTGGGTAAGTGTGCTGATTTTGGTTTGTTTGGCGCGACATTCTCTCCACGGTGCCGCTGGAAGCCGCAAAAAAGATTTGTTTGGCGCAACGTTTTGCTCGCGGAAGTCGAGAATTTGAGCAAAACGCGGGTTGAGGGTGAGACCCACAACATGCGCTTCCCCTATGATTTTTTACTCCCATACCCCTCAATTCGACCCCACCTTCATTATTTCTTCATTCATTATTTCTCCCTCATTCTTTACCTACCCCGTCGAGTGCGACCTTCCTCTGCCCTAACTTGTCGTNCATTATTTCTTCATTCATTATTTCTCCCTCATTCTTTACCTACCCCGTCGAGTGCGACCTTCCTCTGCCCTAGCTTGTCGTTCCAAACATCATCTCCTTCCAAGATAACTATTCTCAACCTGCATTTTCTTTGAGAAATCTTTCGTTTATCCTGGATTTGTACCGTGAAGATTTGTTGTGTTTAATTGGTTTGATACTTGTTTGTGTTGGTAGATTTGGTTCTGTTTATCTCTGTTTAAGAATGTTCATACAAACAAAAATACAAATGTAATGCTTAGCCCTAGAAATGTGTTGGTGAACTAGATCAGCTAAGAAATCTTATTGTGATGCGTAGCAACGATGCGTTGGGGGCATATAGTAAGAAAATAGTGTAAGAAGGGGCAACAAACCTTCATTGCCATCATTTTTATTCTCACAGCCATAAAACAAATGTAGTTCATTTTCTCTTTGAGAATGCTGATGCAAACAACATTTTTTTTTTCAAAACTTCTGCCAAAGCATTTCTCTCAATAATACACTCACCCCCCATAAATGAGCAGTGAAATAAATAGCTTCGAAAATAGTTTCATGTCATACTATGCATAGATATTGATATCCATTTGGGTCATATAACAACTAACTCATCAACACTTTAGGTACTTACTGTTAAGTGAGTTGTGCATCTGAATTTTTGTTCTATTTTGAAATGAATTTTTGCTTATGAAATATCAAATATGTGACTGTCATAATTCAATTTTAAACTACTGTACTAAAGAAGGGCAAAATGATAATTTTTTCAAAAATAACTGATGCACAGTTGTGTGAACTATTTTCATACAATTGCAATAAATAAGTATTCAACTTTCTTGGAGTAGTTTCTTAAGAGAATGCAGTTGCAGTTGAAAATAAAATTTGGAAAACAGTGAGAGTTTGCATAAACATCCAAAATTTTTTGATGTATATTTTGGTTTATAAAAATTATGTAAACCCTAAACCTCGTGACTTGTTAAATAACTTGTACCTTTTTTTTTCGCATACCTGATTCGAAGCCGGCGATGGCCTTTGCTCAGAGGCAGCTATTGAGCTCCGCGCTATCACCGGCGGCACCTCCTCGCCGTCGGCGAGTGGTTTCTAACGCAGCATCGTCCTCTTACATTGCTGATCAAAACAGATCTCCTTCTCAAATCACTCCATCTAAGGAATCCACCGAGTGGAACCGGAAGAAAGTGTTCCTGTCCACTGCCACTTTTTCTGCCTCAGCGGCTGGTGGGGGATTTCTTTTCAGTTTCTTATCAACTCCGCCTCCAGGAAACACTGGAGGCGGCGGGGGTAGTGGCTGGGGAGGTGGGGGCGGTGGCAATGGTGATGGCGGAGGATTCTGGTCCAGATTATTTTCTGCTTTCTCTCCCCCTGCACACGCGGAGGAGGAGAAGGTGGAGACAGGTGCGGGGCCGGAGTGGGACTCCCATGGCTTGCCGGCCAACATCGTGGTTCAGATTACCAAGCTTAGCGGGCTGAAGAGGTATAAGATATCGGACATCGTCTTTCTAGACCGCCGACGGGGCTCTACTATCTCTAGTTCCGTGGATTCGTTGTTTGAAATGGTATCTCTCCGTGCTGGCGGTGTCTACAGCAAGGCTCAGCTCCAGGCTGAGCTGGAAACTCTGGCCTCCTGCGGCATGTTCGAGAAGGTCGACCTAGAGGCGAAAACTAAGCCAGACGGGACGCTCTCTCTAGTTGTCTCCTTCATGGAGAGTACCTGGCAGTCCGCGGACTCGTTTAGGTGCATTAACGTTGGTCTATTGCCTCAGACAAAACAGCCGGATATGGATCCAGACATGACTGATAGGGAGAAGCTTGCATATTTCAAGAGCATGGAAAGGGACTATCGGAGGAGAATTGAGCGCTCCCGGCCATGCCTGCTACCAGTTTCAGTGTACAAGGAGGTGATGGAGATGCTGCGTAATCAAGGGAAGGTGAGTGCTAGGTTGCTGCAGAAAATTAGGGACAGGGTGCAGAGGTGGTACCATGATGAGGGGTATGCATGCGCTCAGGTGGTCAATTTTGGTAATTTGAACACCAAAGAGGTTGTCTGTGAAGTAGTGGAGGGGGATATAACTCAGCTTTCCATCCAATTTCAAGATAAACTTGGAAATGTCTGTGAAGGGAACACCCAGCTTCCTGTGATCCGTAGAGAGCTGCCCACGCAGGTAAATTCTTTTTTATCTAAGCAAATGCATGGTCCTGTAAAATATGGCTTTTTTGTTTTTTCCCCCTTGCAACGAAAGTATTTATTTGATAGTTTGATGTTTCTTTCTCGACTATATTTGTGGAGTAGAGGTTTGCAATCTGTTTAATTTCTGAGTTCGATAACAAAAAAGATTATTGCTAGTAATTACCTTTTGTGATTTTTCTTTAGTTTAAGTACTCAGTTATTATTCTTTATTAATCATTACAGAAAATAGCGAGTAATAGTGGTTCTTAAGAATGAGTATCGGAAAGTTTGAGCATTAACTGGTTTAGTTCATCTTACTATACTTTTTCTCCACACATATGCAGTGAAATTTGAATATCATGAGCATAAAATGCTTCATATCATTGAGAAGAAATGTGAGTCTTGCTTTAGGGGATACTTCTAGCCTTAAAATCTTGACATGAATATTGTGACTAATAGGTAATCATTCTGTTTCTTTTGTTTGCTGGCAATAAAAACAACAACTAGAACCCATTCATAACTGATGTGAGGTTTTTCAAAGGAAAAATAGGAGCTGCTGCCTTATTCTGGAACCTTTAAGTAGATATGTTGTACATATGGCTGTCTTCTACGTCATTCACAATTGCACTAAACTGGCAGATGATTCTTATAAGATATAGTTTAAGCACTGTAGATCTCATTTAGATTGGGATATTTACCATATTTTAGTTGGTGTACAAAGCTTCTTCAAATAGGCTAAAACATCGGGCTTATGTACATCACTCTTGCCAAAGGAGGTATCATTGTATAAACTTATTGATATTTATGTAGAGGTTGTGTTTGCTTAAAAATAACCAATCATAATTAGAATAACTGACACTCTTTTCATGGAAAATAGCGCAAGTGTTTGTTTCTAGAAATTGAAGAACTTGAGGTTGAGTAAACCTTTCTTTGAATTTATAAATTATAGAGGATAAAGTTGATCAGAGGCATAATAAATTCCTTTGGCCTAAACCCAATATTTCATGTGATTTTTAGAATATGTAATGTTGATCACATATTGAGATGCCCATTAACACCCGGTGAAATTTTCCCTTCTAGATCTCAGGTTTACTAGTTAGATAAAGTTGGTTCCGCATGGTGACAATTAACAATCATATATTCATTTATATGGCCAATAGGCATGAAATTGGTATAATTAAGAAGTTGCGGAGTGTAATCACTACAAAATTTAGTTTCGGTTGATGACCGAGGCTGAATATTAATCGCCACATCAAACTTTATGTGGGGAAGAGTGGTTCTATTTTTGTAAAATGACGTTGGAGTGTGTTTGTAGGTGACACTCATTATAAAGTTTGGTTTTAGGTGGAAATTGAGATTTAATGTTAATCACATTATCATAATAATTTTTAATCGTGGCTTTATGAGAGTAACATAATTTGGGAGTGAACTCGTAAGGTTTTTGCTATTATTTGAGATCGAATGATTTTTTTTAACATTGTACTATCTCATCACACAAGAGTTCATAATTGTTCGCGTTGCATGAAAATGAGCAATATTTGGGTAATGATGCCATTCTTTACGAAGTAGAATTCAAGAATAGAGTTGAAGTATTTCTTTGAATTATCAGTTTTGCATTGGATTCTATTTTGTAAAGAATTCTACTTTGTTCTTTGAATTATCAGTTTTGCAATATTTGAGTTGAAGTATCCAAGAAGTAACTCTTTACCTGAATTTTGCATTGGAATTAAGTGAAAATCATATAATGGAAGGACTAAACAATTTATGCAGTTTCAATATTTATTTTCATGAGGATTATCCAATAAGTTATTGTGTGATTATTAATAAAAGAGACAAATCATTTGCTTTGATTAATGATTTTCAAATTTGGTCCCTAAATTTCATTATGGATGATAGAGAAAGACTGTGAAGGTTTGTACCGAGACAAATGTTAGACATGACAAATATGTTTAGCCAATCGACAAGTTTCACACTGATAAAATTCTAATTTTTAATTAATAAAAAGATGATGATACAACTTTGCAACATAATGAAAATTAGGATCACTTAAACGACAGTGTCATAATAAAACTCGACTCTCAATCGATTTGAAAACAATAGACTTAGGAACTTGGAGAGAAGATGGTGAATAAGACACCCGCGTGTTAAGAGATTGTTGAGCAGAAATAAATCTTGATGCAATTCAATATTTTCAATCACCTTCCTCGAATCCACCTTCTGAAATTCACAAGAGTTGAAGTGATTTAGTAGCATAGCTCAAGTCATGTGTAATCTTGTTGATTTAAAGTAATTTGCAATCTAATTGAGGAACGTATAGCACGAGAGAGACCTGAATATTCTTGGAGATTTTCAATTCCCCTTCCAACAATCCTAGAGTGAGATCTATCGACAAGTCTAACAAATCTGGAGCAGACAAGCTTTTAGTAGCTGTTGAGAGCATGAATATCTCCAATCATGTGATCAGAAACACCTAAATCTATTATCCAAGTTTGAACTCTCCCATTGTTAACGAGATAGGAGGATGCTGATATGCTCCTCGGTTGTGCTCTAAAGAAGTTTCTTTGACACCTTATGTTGTTTCTTAGTGAACTGACTAGGTACAGCTGACACTTCTTAAGAGGTAGTAGCATAGGCCTTGCGGTCTTCCTTTTTTTTTCTTTTGCCTCAATTTTCAATCTGCAGGTTTTCCATGTAGTTTCTAAAACTTGCCTTTTGTGAGATTAGGTTTCTTGTAGTGTTCATACCAGGGATGATTATTTTTTATCTTTGAGTTATTAGAAGAGTTGCGTGAGTATAAAATAGAACTTTTAGTGATAGATGAATTTACACTTCTTGCCATCATGGGCTTCTTCTTGCTTTCTTCTTTACAAACTTTAGCAAAAGCTTCCCTAGTGGTAGGGAGACACTTCATCATATGATTCTTTCTTTGGCATCATTTAAATTTTTATTCAGACACAATAAGAGCTTGATCATCATCTTCTCTCCACTATTGTTTTTTTTACACATGTTATCTTGAGGATATTTACATACATATCTAATTGTAACCAATATCTGAGTAGTTGTTAAAATA
>JXCR01113675.1:11240-24390 GCA_002079205.1 Phalaenopsis hybrid cultivar | reverse complement strand
CTGCTCCAGCTCTATGAAGTATTCCTGAATCGATCTATCACCCTGTACCACTGCCTCTATGTCACGCTGAATTTGGAACACTCTCATGTGGTTCTCAGTCCCAACATAGGTCCCCTTCAGCTTTGCCCAGATGTCCCTCACTTTTTGAATGCCGTCAATTGATGAGGCAATTGATGAAACCATCGAGTTAAGTAGCCAGGTGTAAAGCAAGGCGTATGTGGTCCTCCACTCATCTCTCTCAAAACTGTCACTCTTTGGCTCAGCTCCCATCAGATATCTATTTAGTTTTTTCTCTACTAGAACTTCCTTGATTCAACGCGAACAACTCAGATATGTCGCCGGTCCATCAAGTTTCAGATCCACCGGAGGGAATTTTGCTTCACTTGTGTCGAAGCACTTGTGAGGTAATGACCCCCATCAAGATGCTAGCTCCTTGTATGAGCTTGATTAAGATCTTCAAAACTTCAGGATCTATCTTCTCCAAAAGCTCCACGCCCTTACCTCTTGCGCCATCTTCTTCTTTTGACATCCTAAATTTAACTATTATTTGCTTTGTATGCCTGTTCTAAAGATCTTGCCAATTTCTGTTCCACGCGATGCTGCTTGAACCTCCCTGTTCCTATGCAAGCAGGAGCCTGTACTTCCCCTTTGCTTCACAACAAATGAAGGGATCTCTTTGTACGAAGACCTTAGAAACTCCAGCAGTCACAATTAAGGCTCGTTGGGCGGAAACGATGGGATCACAACCGCAATTAGAGCTCACAGGATAGCAGTGATGGCTCGTTGGACAACAATGACAGAATCACACAACACAAAGACCTCTAGAACTCCCTTTTTTCGCTCCTTCTGCGCTCGAGAAACACGACAATTGGATCGCACAACAGTAGTAACAACGCTCCTGCTTCTGCTCCTTCTGCACTTGGGAAACACAATGAAGGGATCATACAACAATAGCAACGACTGGATCGTGCATCACGAAGATCCCGCCTCCTTGCATTTAAAGTTGAAGCCATCTCCTGTCTCCTTCTTCCCTTTGCTTCTAGTCCAGTGCTAGGGCTCTGATATCATCATATAGAAAGTAATTGTTCTTCAAATATTTCCTATTTTATTATTGACTCGGTCTTATATAGAGCCTTACGACATTTGTAAATAAATTCCTAGACTTCTTCTATTTATAAATAGGATTCCTCATTAGATACAAATCTCAACAAAATCAATTATCAATTTATCAACTTTAATTTAGCAAAATTGCGTCGTTATTGATGCAAATAAAAAATAAGTACAATTAATCTCCATAAGTAAACTAAAGATTGTCAAAAATGATTTTTTTTTTTACAAGAAAGTTGAGATCTAAATTAACCACACATTAAACAGGATTCAAATCTCAAGAAGGGAAGCCGTAATGTTGCGAACTTGACCAAATCTTAATTGTGCATGCAAAATCATTCACAAAATGGATAGACGAAGAATAACACCAATCGAAGTCAGCAGAGAACACGTACGGTTTGAACTAGTACTTGGAGAAAACTTTTCCTTCGAAGTTGTCTCCAAGCCTTACATTACACTGGAAGAATACAACTCCAACTTTCTAGCACAAATTCGAGTGGATGTGAAATATAATTAAGCTCAGGCTAAATAAGCCGACATTGCACTTGGAGAATTCAACTCCAACTTACACAAATCTAAGTGGATGTGAAATTTAATTAAAATCAGGATAAATGGTGCATGTATAGAACCTTAGTTATAATTAAACTAGGCCCGCTAATATAAGTTTCTACAAATCTTAGAATCTTGCTTATAAGTACAAAAGCAACAATATTTCAACTTGAAAATTTCAGCTAGACAATAAGGTTTAGATCTATGCTACAGTAAACATCACAAGTCTGGGAGTACGGGCATTCATATTTCCATCAATCTGGTTTATTGTAATGAAATCTTCTAGAATTACCTTGAGAAGCACAAATAAGGATGCAAACTTACTTTTTATTAGCTATATTTTAGACGGATCACTTGTTCTAATCATATTTTGGTAAACTCTTATCAGCAGTACTTTATTAATTATTGAAATTTAAACAGCCTTTATCTGTGATGGATTCATTGATTGCCACACTGAAGAGTGGAATTGATCATATGGGCAAGATTGTGTAGGACTAGATGTCTGTTTATTTCGTCAGAATTATTATCTTATTAGTATATTGATCAAATAAGGTTCTAATAGAGTAAAAGGTCAAAATATCCCCCCGATGTTTAGATGGAGCATTTTTTATCCTAGAGTTTATAATAGTGCTAAATTAGTCCTGAGACTGTTTTAATGAGGGCTAAAATATTACTCACTATTAGACTACTTCAAACCGTATTAAAGAGTCTGAGGGATAAAATAATACTTTTATAAACTCTAGGACTAAAACAACACTTGTAAAAAGTCAAGAGGATCATTTTGGCATTTTACTTAATATATTCCATCGTTGGTTGATAACGGGCGTGTTTTTGCCAAGGGAGGCATTTTCCCTTGTCACTTAATTAGATTCTGTAGCATGTTAAAACAGCTAAGATTTTGAAGTTTGTTTAAATCTTTTGAGTGTGCCTCTTATCTTTCTCTCTGATATTACTTTTTTTTTCTTTCAACTTTTTCTCTTCTCTTTATAATCTCTATCTTATGATCTCCCTTTTTTCTACTACTTCTCTATTCACTTTTTCTTCTGTCCTGTCTATGCTGGTTTTCTTTTAAGCGCTCGGGATTCAGAACCCAATCGAATCCTCTTAGTTACAATTCATCACATGCTCTTATTGTGAAAAATGACGGCAATAAAGAGAAAAATAGATCGAGAAAAATTACTCCAGAAAAATGACACAAGATTTACGTGGTCCGGCAAATTGCCTACGTCCACGGAGTTGCAGAGGATTTTATTAGCTGAGGAAATTACACCGTCAAGCGCCTCAACGTTTACAAAAAAATTTTATCTTTTCTCCTCTCTCTCTCTCTCCTCTCTTCTCCTCTCTCTCTTCTCTTCTCCTCTCTCCTCTTTCTCTCAAGTCACGTAAGAGAGAAATCAAAGGAATTACTTCCTTCTTAGCAAACCCCCAAAAAAAAAGGCAACAACAACCTTTTTTTTCCCTTTTTTCTTTTGCATAGCCGAGAGACTTGGAATTAGGTAGGAGAGATGAGTTTCCTGGGCTTTGCGTTATCCTATTTATAACCAAGCAAGTAAGATTTTCTTAAGGCAACCATAATTATATTTAGCAATTTTGCAAAGCGGGAAACGGGATTCCAAATCAAGACGACGCGAGAACGCGTTGAGGAGGAGGAATGCGGAGCTTCACACAGTTTCGTGATTTACACGATTTAACGGAGAAGGAAAGAAGTGGGAGATCAGGCGTGCGACAGAGATTAATGAAAGTTATTAAACTTAATTTTTGGTTTAATAACTTGCTTAAGCTACAGTGGACATGGCTCCTCTTTCTCAACAATTCTCTCACTTGGAGACTAAGACACTGACTGTATCACCCATTGATTGCATCACCAAATTTTTTTTTTTTCAAATGTGATATCCTCCACCTCTGCAACTCAAAAAACTTGTCTTCAAGTTAGAAAACCAACTGAAGTCGAGCACAACTTCAGTTTCTCAAGTGTAACTCCCTTGGTCAACATATCAGCAGGATTCTTGCTTCCACAAATTTTCTCAAGTAATAACTGTCTGTCATTTAACAATGATCGAATAAAGTGATACCTGATCTGAATGTGCTTGGTCATGGATTGAAATGCTGGATTTCTAGCTAGGAATATGACGCTTTGGCTATCACTGTAGAGAGTGCATTTCTGAACCTCCTTACCCAATTCCGTCAAGAAACTCTGCAGCCATATCATTTTCTTAGCAGCCTCTGACACTGCAACATACTCAGCCTCTGTAGTGGACAAAGAAACTGTCTTCTGTAGATTAGAGCCCCATGACACTGCAGTACCGCCAAGAGTATAAACATAACCTGTAGTACTCTTCCTACTGTCAATATCTCCTGCTAAATCTGCATCAACATAACCCTGTACCTCTAGGCTCTTTCCTGAGAAACACAAACAGGTTTCTGAAGAGCCTTTTAGATATCTCAAAATCCACTTCACAGCTTCCCAATGTTCCTTCCCTGGATTACTCATGTATCTGCTCACAACTCCCACTGCATGGGCAATATCCGGTCTGGTACAGACCATAGCATACATAAGTGAACCAATAGCTGAAGCGTAAGGAACCTTACTCATGTAGTCTTGTTCCTCCTCTGACTTGGGTGATTGATTTTTGCTGAGTCTGAAGTGACTGCCTAAAGGTGTGCCAACTGGCTTGGCCTTGTTCATATTGAACCTGCTAAGCACCTTTTTCACATATTCAGCCTGTGAAAGTCTCAAAGTGCCTTTGACTCGATCTCTAACAATCCTCATGCCAAGGATTTGTTTTGCCGCTCCCAAATCCTTCATTGCAAAGTGCTCTGACATCTGCTTCTTCAGATTATTGATCTCATGAATGCTGGCCCCTGCAATAAGCATATCATCCACATACAACAACAGGATGATATAGGAATGGTCAAAATACCTGACATAGCAACAGTGATCTGCCTGGCATCTGTTGTATCCGGCATTTTGCATGAAATTATCAAACTTCTTGTACCATTGTCTAGGAGCTTGCTTCAGACCATATAAGCTTTTCTTCAGTCTACAAACTGAATCTTCTTTTCCTTGTACCACGAACCCTTCAGGCTGGTGCATATATATGTCTTCTTCATGGTCTCCATGAAGAAAAACTGTCTTCACATCTAATTGCTCCGGGAATAGATCTTCGGTAGCAACCATAGCCAGGACCATTCTGATGGTTGTGAGTTTTACCACAGGAGAAAAGATCTCAGAGTAATCAATGTCTTGCTTCTGTTGAAAGCCTTTTGCAATAAGTCTAGCCTTGTACCTTTTACTGTCATCAAGCTCAGTTTTCACCCGGTACACCCACTTGTTGTGCAATGCCTTCTTCCCTGGTGGAAGTTCTGTTAGCTCCCATGTCTGGTTTCCTAATAGGGAATCCATCTTCTCCTTCATGGCCAGCTCCCACTTGCTAGAATTTCATCTGCTAAGTTTTCTTCATAGCTTTGTGGTTCTCCATTATCTGTCAGCAATATGTAATTTAAAGTTGGTGAGTAATGCTGCGGCGAATGCCTGCTCCTAACTGACCTCCGAACGGCGATTGGAGTAGTGAATGACTCTGGACCTGTCTGCGGAATAATATGAATGGGTGCCCCAGACCCATTCTCCTCCTCATTCTCATCTCCGTCCTGCTTTGTGTCCTTTGGTAGATTGTCGAACTCCACGAACTCTGACTCTTGAGGAGCTACTCCATAATTTGTATTGACCTTGTTCTTGTACATCATCTTCTCATTGAAAATCACATTTCTGCTTCTGATAATTTTCCGATCCTGATCATCCCAGAAACGATAACCAAATGTTTCATCTCCATAGTCAATGAAATAACATTTCTTTGACTTAGCATCAAGCTTGTTACGTACATCAGGATTGATTAGCACATAAGAAAGACAACCAAAAGTTTTAAGATGAGAAAATTTAACCTCTTTGCCGCTCCATACCTCCTTAGGTGATTCACAGTCTAATGGGACAGATGAACCTCTGTTGATTAGGTAAACCGCAGTGCTGACTGCATCTGCCCAGAAGGTTGGTGGTAGTTCTGCGTGCAATCTCATGCTCCTAGCACGCTCATTGATGGTTCTGTTCATGCGTTCTGCAACTCCATTTTGTTGTGATGTCCCCGGGACGGTCTTCTCCATTCTGATACCTTGAGTTGCATAGTACTCATTGAACCCACCATCAATGTACTCACCACCATTGTCAGATCTCAAACATTTCAGTTTTAGATCTGTCTCCGTTTCAACCATAGTCTTCCAAGTTTTGAACACAGAAAATACATCAGATTTATGCTTTAGAAAATAAACCCATACCTTTCTGCTGTGGTCATCTATGGATGTGACGTAATAGCGAGAGTCTTCAAGAGATGCCACTGGGGAAGACCCCCACACATCGGTGTGTACCAGTTCTAGTTTTCCTGCCTTTGGCACCCTGCCACCTTTCAGGAAACTGACCTTCTTCTGCTTCCCCATGATGCAACTTTCACACATGCCGAAATCAACGGACTTCAGTTCTGGTAGCTTGCCTCTGGACTGAAGCTCTTTCATACCTCTCTGACTCATGTGTCCAAGTCTGCAATGCCACATGTCTGCTGTGCTCTCTGCAACTGTGGTATCAACATTGTTAATTAGACCAGTTGTCATATATAGCGTACCAGTCTTCTTACCCCGAGCCAGTACCAGTGCTCCTTTAGTAACCTTCCAGGTGTTATCAGAGAACACTACTGAATGACCTCCCTCATCAAGCTGCCCAACAGATATGAGGTTCTTTTTCAGTTCAGGAATGTGTCTAACCTTTTGCAGGATCCATTTGTTTCTGTTAGGGAGTGCAATTTCAACATCTCCCATCCCCACCACGTTCAAAGCTGCTCCATCAGCCAGGTACACTTTCCCAAAGTCACCTGAAACATAGTTTCTCATTAACTCCCGGTGAGAAGATGTGTGAAAAGAAGCCCCTGAGTCCAGTATCCAGTCGTCAACAGAGTTATGAACTGCAAGCAATAGCGCATCCTGCACTTCTTCAGTTACAGCGTTAGCACTGACGTTCTCCGTCTTCTTAGGATTTTTACAGTTCTTCTTTATGTGGCCAGTTTTGCCACAATTCCAGCAGGTTGCTTGCTGACCAGGCTTTGACTTGCTCTTGCTTCTATGCTTTGATTTCGACCTTCCTCTGTTTGAGTTCCTGTCTTGTGATCTCCCTCTGGAATCAACATTCAGTGCTGAACTCGAACCTGAGATCTCGCCAGAATCTTTCCTGCGCACCTCTTCAGCAAGAATCAAGTCACGAATATCATCATATTTCAGTTTGGTTTTATCTGCAGAGTTGTTATCTGCCATCATCATGACTTCCCAGCTATTTGACAGTGAAGCCAACAATATAAGTACACGTATCTCATCGTCAAAATCAATTTCAACGGACGATAATTGATTTGTAATAGTGTTGAAATCATTCAAATGTTGAACAACCGACACACCTTGTTATTCGCCTATGGCTCGAGATCTCGGCAGAATCTTTCCTGCACACCTCTTCAGCAAGAATCAAGTCACGAATATCATCATATTTCAGTTTGGTTTTATCTGCAGAGTTGTTATCTGCCATCATCATGACTTCCCAGCTATTTGACAGTGAAGCCAACAATATAAGTACACGTATCTCATCGTCAAAATCAATTTCAACGGACGATAATTGATTTGTAATAGTGTTGAAATCATTCAAATGTTGAACAACCGACACACCTTGTTATTCGCCTATGGCTCGAGATCTCGGCAGAATCTTTCCTGCACACCTCTTCAGCAAGAATCAAGTCACGAATATCATCATATTTCAGTTTGGTTTTATCTGCAGAGTTGTTATCTGCCATCATCATGACTTCCCAGCTATTTGACAGTGAAGCCAACAATAATAGTACACGTATCTCATCGTCAAAATCAATTTCAACGGACGATAATTGATTTGTAATGGTGTTGAAATCATTCAAATGTTGAACAACCGACAAACCTTGTTATTCGCCTATGGCTTTTCATACATACTTGATAGGGCCACCATAAGATCTGTCGTCGTCCTCTCCTTTATGACATTGTGAGCAACGGACCTCGATAGGGTTAATCGAATAACCCCTAGAACCTGTCGATCTAACAAATTCGATCAGCCTCTTCTATCTTCTCCGGTCGCTTTCCCAGTAGTGGAAGATGAAGTATCTTACCATAGAGGTAAGCCTCTATCTGCATCCTCCAGTATCCAAAATCCGTGCCGTCGAACTTTTCGATCCCTGAAACCTTCACTTCGTCTCCGACTATCGTTCTTCCTCAGATCCGAACCGAGACTCTGATACCAATTGTTGTGAAAAATGACGACAATAAAACGAAAAATAGATCGAGAAAAATTACTCCAGAAAAACGACACAAGATTTACGTGGTTCGATAAATTGCTTACGTCCACGGAGCTGCAGAGGATTTTATTAGCTGAAGAAATTATACCGTCGAGCGTCTTGATGTTTACATCTCTCCTCTCTCTCTTCTCCTCCTCTCTCCTCTTTCTCTGAAGCCATGTGAGAAATCAAAGGAATTACTTCCTTCTTAGCAAACCCCTAAAAAAAAGGCAACAACAGCCTTTTTTTTTTTTCCCTTTTTTCTTTTGCGCAACCGAGAGACTTAGAATTAGGTAGGAGAGATGAGTTTCCTGGGCTTTGCGTTATCCTATTTATAGCCAAGTAAGTAAGATTTTCTTAAGGCAACCATAATTATATTTAGCAATTCTGCAAAGCGGGAAGCGGGATTCCAAATCAAGGCGATGCGGGAACGCGGAGAGGAGGAACGCGGAGCTTCACGCGGTTTCGTGATTTACATGATTTAACGGAGAAGGAAAGAAGCGGGAGATCAGGCGTGCGGCAGAGATTAAGGAAAGTTATTAAACTTAATTTTCGGTTTAATAACTTGCCTAAGCTGCAGTGGATATGACTCCACTTTCTCAACAGCTCTACCCCATGACAGTGGATGCGCTGCATCAAGTGTTCCCCTCATGGATTTGTGGAAAAGATTGTCACGTTTCAGAAGTCAGCTGGTCAGCTTCTTTCAGTTTTCCTCTATTTTCTTATCATTTTTCTCTCAGCAGACTTTGATGAGAAGCTCTGTGGAATTTATGCATTTAATTTCACCATTTATATAGTTTTTGTGGTTTAATATGGTTGGATCTGTTTTATGTTTATGCTGTTCATTTTAGTTATTTTGCATGCTTTGTTCTTTATTTTATGAACCCCCAGTGTAAAATGAACAATTTGTTAGTAGGCATCTGGAAATTCTTTTTCTTAATGGCATAGGATTTCAAGCCCTCGTCCAATTTCAGTCGCACTCAGCAGCTGTTCGAGTGAGAAATACTCTGCACGTATATCTTCACCCTCATCATATTCTCCGCTTTATACTCGCAGTTTTTTCTGCTACAAAAATGATATGTTATTTTATGGCTTCTGCTTTGTAGGGGCGTAATATTTATGATGGTTGCTGTCAGTTAGATATACATTACTCCGAGTATGCACCTTTTGGGTGATTCTCCTGTTTTCCTTGTCATTCTACTTCTGTTAGCTTACAGATTCGACCTTTTGATTTTACGTTTCAGCGTTAAGGAGCTGCAGGTAAATTATAACAATGAACGGTCAAGGTACTTTCAAGTTCCTTAAACTATTTGAGAAATAGCTTTTAGTTCCCTTAACTATTTAAGAAGAGTAGAGTGCCAAAATAATCCTCTGACTATTTACATGGGGCCATTTTAGTCTCAGGGTCTATAAAAATGTGAAATTAGTTCTCAGATTTTTAAATTAGACCTTAAACCGTTCTTTGTAGAGAGTTTGGGGATTAATTTGACTNCTTCTTCATCAACAGTAATTTGCGATATTAGACGCTTATTTTTCTTGTAATTAATGTCAGTCTGGATATGGTAAAGCTATCGGCATATATGCACTTCATCCAGCTGCATCCAGAGCAGGTTTTTGTATAATCCTATTTTTTTATTTCATATCCCTTTGCCTTATTTGTTAATATGCTAANCTTCTTCATCAACAGTAATTTGCGATATTAGACGCTTATTTTTCTTGTAATTAATGTCAGTCTGGATATGGTGAAGCTATTGGCATATATGCACTTCATCCAGCTGCATCCAGAGCAGGTTTTTGCATAATCCTATTTTTTATTTCATATCCCTTTGCCTTATTTGTTAATATGCTAATTTTTTCTCTTTTCTCTGCCTTACTATTTTTCGAGTTGCATTTGTTCATGTGAGTTTCTCTTCCTCGCGTTCATACAAACAATCTGAGTTCTCACAATGTTTTTTTATTTTGCTAATAAATTTTTCCCAAAGTTTTTTCAATGTTTATGGTTTAGTTTTTGATTAATTTGAGTTTGTTGATCCGTCGCCTCCTCTCTCTTTCTACGGCTGTATCCAAAGGTTCCGAATGGTGCTCCGATTGTATCACGTTTTTGAGGTGGTGTGCATTCCTTTCTACCCTTCCCCACCCTCTCCTGCATTGATTCCCTTGAACGTTGTCGCTTTCCAGCTTGCTGCCACCTTGCCAAATCACTTCGCATGATGTTGAACACCGCCCCAGGAACNTTTCTACCCTTCCCCACCCTCTCCTGCATTGATTCCCTTGAACGTTGTCGCTTTCCAGCTTGCTGCCACCTTACCAAATCACTTCGCATGATGTTGAACACCGCCACAGGAATGTGATACATTTGTGGTTGATTTTAGCATTCCTTCATTATTCATTCCATCTAGAAGCTGCATGAGGATTTTTTGTGGTGATTTATTATATCAAGTATAGGGGGTGGGACTATTTTGACAATTTTCTCATTTCTTATGATTAGATGAGCAATGCTACGGCAATCACAGCCGCATTCGGCGGTGGTTTGCCGCTGGGTATTAGTGGTCCCAATGACCGGCGTACGATCATTGCCTCTAACTTAAACACTGATGTAACTTTGCCTCATTCTGTGGGAATTTGTTCTTCCTTAGTTCCACTTCAAATTTCTTGTAGTTGAAATATTTCCATTGGACCTTTTTTTTTTTTGCAGAAAATTGATAAGCTTGTCAATTTGTTTTCTTTGTATGGCAATATTTTCAGGATCAAATTTCTTCCCAATAAACTTGATCATGCTCTCATTGAGATGGAAGATGGGTTTCAAGCTGAATTAGCTGTGCACTTTCTGAAGGTTCGACATTTTCTACATTATCCATANGGAATTTGTTCTTCCTTTGTTCCACTTCAAATTTCTTGTAGTTGAAATATTTCCATTGGACCTTTTTTTTTTTTGCAGGAAATTGATGAGGATAAGCTTTTCAATTTGTTTTCTTTGTATGGCAATATTGTCAGGATCAAATTTCTTCCCAATAAACTTGATCATGCTCTCATTGAGATGGAAGATGGGTTTCAAGCTGAATTAGCTCTGCACTTTCTAAAGGTTCGACATTTTCTACCTCATCCATTCTATTTGCATAGCGGTTGTGTTGGAACAAGTTGTTTCTTGCTAATTTGAATCATTTTAATATAGGTTGATATATGTATTTACATATCTAACATCTAAACTTTGTTTTTTTTTACATTTATGGCACCGAGATCTTTCATATCACGTCAAAAATATCACCATTTTAACTTTGAGATCTTTCATATCACGTCAATAACCTCCGCAGCTCCACTCCATTATTTTTTCAAGTGAGCCCAATATAACACACATGACTATATTATTGGAGTCCGCATGTAGAACCACGTTCGGGGTTTTGACCGAAAATTTTTTGGGCTAATAGAACATTTTTTTCCTAATTTAAAAAATATTAACTTGTTTTTAATTTTTATTGCATTTTTTCACTCATGTATGAAATTTGTATTTAAGATTACATATGTAAAATTGATATAGATAGGAAAAATTATGCATAATTTATTAATTGAAGGATATGTATAAATGCCTTGTGCTCATAAAATCGATTTTTATTTTTCATTATGAAATTTATTGCTAATAAATGTTTTCTTTCAACTATTAAATTTATGTATTTTATTAAATTATTAGGTGTTTGTTAAGTAATAATTTATTGTNAACTTTGTTTTTTTTTACATTTATGGCACCGAGATCTTTCATATCACGTCAAAAATATCACCATTTTAACTTCTACAAAGTGAAACACACCTTTTTATGCATATGTAAGATGGTATGCGTGTAAAAATTGAAATTTAGGTGCTAGATATGTAAATACATAGGAATTGAGTGGTATGTATGTAAATCTTCCATTCAATAAAACATGTTATAAGCTGCTTTCAACGAACCTATGTGCTGGCTTATATTTCGGTTCCCAAGTGCTAAAATTTTATGCAATTTACTATCCTATAAATTGAATTTTATATATTCTGCATTTTTAATGAAACTGCTATCCTATAATAGAAACTTTTGGTGAAGAAACTCTAAATAATTGGTAAAAATGCCATGAAATTTGTTTCAATGATTAGTTTCTTCCATAAACTTCTGAAATAGAGAGCTATAGAATGGATTTTATTGGAATTGTTACTTCTAAAATGGCCAAATACCTTGACATTTTTACATATAACTCACATTTTTCTATTCTCATGAGAAATTTACATGCACAACACACCATTCCTTTGTATTTACATATCTTACGCCAGTTTTAAAAAAGTTAGTATATACATGCTCTTCCTTTCAGGGTGCATTATTGTTTGGCAAAAGGCTCGAGGTGAACTACTCCAAGCATTCAAACATCACACCCGCACCGGACACTTGCGAGTACAGCGGATCGAGCCTAAACCGCTTCAATCGAAACGCCGTGAAGAACTATCGCCATTGCTGCGCCCCAACGAAAATGATCCACATATCGACTCTCCCACATGACATCACAGAGGATGATCTCGTGTCTCATCTCGGGGAGCACGGAACGATCGAAAACACAGATTTTTGAGGCCGGCGGGAAGAAGCAAGCTCTGGTTTTGCTTGAGAACGAGGAGGAGGCTACTCGAGCACTCGTTTGCGAGCATGCGAGCGAAATCGACGGGTATACGATTCGTATATCTTTCTTTCAGTTGCAGAGCATATAGATCTAATCTTTATAATTGTTTTGGAGAACGCAGTGATTACTCCTTTTGATTCTAAAATGTTTTCAGTTGCTGTTTGATTTGTTTATGCTATATTCTTTCATTAGTTTTTTTGGGTTGGATTTGTAGGCTCTGTTTAGTGCTATGAAGTTTATTTCTACATAAAAGTACAGGCTGATTTTTTTTTTCAATTTTTTTTTGTATGTTATAAAATAAAAATTTGGGGCATTTGCATATTTGCCAGCCAATTACTAGGTATTTACATAGCATCAAAACTCTACCGTTTACATTTTTGCCCACCAAATCTCTTATATAACATAAATATTATTATTTTTTCTTTTAAAAAGGTGCATTATATGTTTTCATGCATCCGTAAGGTGTTTGTATATATATATATA
>JXCR01113669.1:195530-205833 GCA_002079205.1 Phalaenopsis hybrid cultivar | reverse complement strand
ATGTATTTACATATCTAACATCAAACTTTACTTTTTTACATTTATACCACCCAAATTTTTCACATCACATAACAAAATACCACTATTTTAACTTTTAAAAGTGAATACACCATTTTCATGCATGCATATGTAAGGTAGCAAATATGTAAAAATTGAAGTTTAGGCTTAGAGATGTAAATACATAGGAATTAAGGGGTACCTATGTAACTCTTCTTTTAAAATACAAGACACTATAGTTAAGGTAACTATTAATTGAATTAATATCTTATGAAGTTTCGTAACAAATTGTCAGATATATTGCCCATAATTGCAATGGAAGTTCAAAAAAAATTTCTGTTACAAGAAAAATTCTATCGTTGCAATTATGTCTGACACAACGAAGTCCATTAGAGCATGCTTATACACACTGCAAAATTGGACGCATTCATCATTTATAATTTTTACAAGGTAGAAAATACTGCTGTAATAAATTTTTTAAATCCTTAATTAATTGTAGATTATTATGTTATTTTCTTGTTTTTTTCCCTTTTTATATGTCCCGTAATGAAAATATGACCCTAAATTGGACTCAATGGACAAAAAAGATTCATATAGCCGACCCCACGTAGTGGGACTAAGGCTTTGTTGTNTATGTGAAATTACATCTGAATTAGTTGTACAATATGAATATTTAAGTTTGATGAAGCCAGCTANAATAGCCTCTTCCGCACATTCTTTGGTCATCGCTCTTGCGATTTTCCGTGAGAGACTCGATATAGAAGAAGCTATGGAATTGATCAGGCTTGAAGAAGACTTGCAGGTCTTTATTTTTTAAAAATAAAACGCCTGGCTAATAGTCCCTCGACTTTGTACATGCGGTCATTTTAGTCTCGGAATCTATGAAATTGTCAAATTAATTTTGAGACTCTTCTAATATGGCCTGAAATAGTCCTCTACGGTGTATTAAAAGAGTCTGGGAACTTAATCGGCACTTTTTTATTCTGTGGGACTAAAATGATCCCTATAAAGAGTAAAGAGATTATTTTGTGATTGTTTTTTTAGATTTTTATTTTGCATACATGAGAGTTCAATGTGTTCTTCCATGGCTAATATAAGTCCTATTTGGCTTTCTGCATAGGTTGACAAGTGGGGTTTAGTTGAAGGTGGTCATGATGTTGATATTGCTGATCTTCAGGTGCAAATCTCCTCTGCTGTTGTATTTTTACATTTGGCATATAGGCAGTAAGCTCAACTTTCTCTTTCCATGTCTACTTTGGGTAACAATATCCAAAGCTTAAATTTGATCAGGCTGAGTTTTATGGCCATTAAATTTATTTTGATTAGTATTAATTTACAATATTTTTGAAATAAAATTAATGGTTAATACTATTTGTCATGATCAAAATTGTGATAGAATATTCTTAAATATTTTTTCTTTTGTTGAGTTCTGATCATCATAAGAAATAGTATGTGCTTGGAATAATACCCAACAACCTTATTATGTTATATGTTCATTGGTTGGGTCATTTGAATGGCATTTTGTAGGTTTTGACTATGTTTTCTTTTCTGAAGATTTACATCCATGCCATCTAAGTCTTGTGTATTTACATATCTTACACCTAAAGTTGCAATTTTACATGCAGGCCAGTTTACCTATGCATAAAAAAAAGGTGTATTTCACTGTTTAAAAGTTAAAATGGTGATATTTTTTATGTTGTATGAAAGATTTGCGTGGTATAAATGTAGAAAAGCAAAGTGTAGGTGGTATAGATATGTAAACATATGGGAATTGAGTGGTATGTATGTAAATGCCCCTCTATTTTTTAGTTTATTTGATTTGTGCTGATTGTGAATGTGTGTTTATAGTCACAGATAATTGAGTTTACAGATTGCCCGAAACATCGGTATTGTCAAATCAAATTAACTGCCCAGGTGATTTTTTTGAACTACTGAACTGATATGTTTACATATGCTGCGATTAAACTATTAAGAATTTGATAAAAATGAAAAACATGGGTTGGGGATTTATCATGAATTTTGATTTTTGAGTAAGAATTTGAAAATAAATGGAAGAGGGTGGTTGATTTGTAAATAGCAAGTTTTGGGCGGTATGTGTAATTGCGCCTTTGTTGGCATACATGTTTCGTGCAGATTACCTCAGTGAAGCTATTAATCATTTATAATTTACAGCATCTAATTATATTAATCAAGAATAAAGTTAAGATAGCATACCACCCAATTCTGATATATTTATTTTGTGCATACATGAACATCCCTAGGATTTAATTAATGGGCATTTACATACATACCACCAAATCTCTATGTATTTGCATATCTAACACCTAGACTTTTTTTGTTACATCTGTACCACTTAAATCTTTCATATCACTTCAAAAATATACCATCATTTAAACTTTTAGAAAGTGAGACACCTGTTTTTTCATGCATAGATAAGGTGTCATGTACGCAAAAATTAAAATTTAGGTGTTATATATGTAAATGCATGGGGGTTGAGAGGTATTTATGTAAATTTTCTTTTGTAGAATTTATGTCAAATGTATTCATCCAGAAATAGTGCTATGATGCCATTATGTTTGAGACGAGGAGTAGTTGGTAGGGTCAGCTTTAGATATAAGAAGGCTTCATGTAAAGTTTGAGGAATTAAGTCATCAACATTCAAATTATGATTAGTCAACATATCATTTGGAGATTATAAGAGAAAACATTTTATCTGGAGATTATAAGAGATAAAACATTTTATCTAATATTTGCATTTGCAGTGCTACAATATTTTTTTTAGTAGCGTTTACAAACATACCATATATTTCTTACATATCTCGAGCCTAAGCTTTCACATTTACATGCAAATTGCTCAAATCTTTATCATATTAGAAAATATCACTATTATTACCTCTTTAGAATTGAAAAGACTCGTGACAATAAAAGGTTACATGTGTAAATATTAGATTTTGGGCATTAGATATGTAAACACATAGGAATTGTCTGGTATTATTTAGATCTATTTTCTTACATTTTTATGCAAGTCATGAAAATCATGCTTAAATGATGAAGTAGAATCAAAATATCTTGCAAGGTTAGGGCAATCAAAACTATAGATTTCCGTAGATTAAAGTCATCACAATCTCTATTTGTTGCATGAATCATGGTTATAGGAACATTTGCTAAAATAACAAGATGGTACCCATCAAATTTCATATTATTTTCCCAAAGTAAGATATTACATGACATCTTCATTAGAGATAATTGTTGTGGGTGCTCATACTTAAACCATCTCAGTGAAACAAACCTTATTTTTGAATATCTAACCCTGTCAATCATAACACTGTCATGGTCTCTTGTAGTGTCTCATTTAGGGTTACAAGACATATTATCCTTATCATTTACTCTCACTTATCTGAATATTTGCATTTAAACAGTGTCAGATTGCCAAATTCAAAATTTGCAATAAAAATAAAAAGAAATGCAAAAAAACATATTTAATGTTATAATAAAAATTTGCAAAAAAAAAATAAAATAAATAAGCACATTGCATGCTACTAATATAGCTTTTCTCATCAAAGAAAGCTCTTAGGTAATCATGCTGCATGAGCGGCAGTATGAGCTGAATCAGAAGCTTCAACCCTGCAAGACATTCAAAATGTGAGGAGATGCCAGAAATAGCTGGGAGAAATAAACAGAAATTTTTTGCTTACATAAAATTCACCCAAAACAATGGTATTTACAAAAAATTCACCTTCTGACATTTTTTTTTTTTCAAATCCACTCAAAAATAGAAATTCACAATAAAATCCCAACCTACATATTTTTTTTTTTTAACAAATTCACAAAGGTTTGATCATGGCACGTGAAAAAAGATGAGTTTGACAGTTCAAAAAAAGATACGAGGGGTTATTTTGTAAATAACAACATTAATTATTTGGGATGCCATGGTAGTTAGCTAAATATTCTAAGTTTTAAAGTCATTTTATGATGTAGGTTAAGAAAGAGGAGCTTGTCATGGAAAAAACATTGATTAATGACCAAATAAAAAAAATTAGCAATTATAATTGATAGATTTGCTACATATTACTCCAAAAGAAAATCATTTATTATATTTTGTAAGAATGTTAATATCTTACATAATTTCAATTGTTGTTACTTTTGATGGCAAAGTGTGATATATCATTTTAGCTTTTATTTTAATATCTACATTATTTTAAGGGACACTTTTTTACATGTTAGCATTTTAGACTATCACAACTCCATCTAGGAATTCTTTTTTAGAAAATGTCACAGGAAGCATTTTTTTCAACCTTGCCTTCTAAAGTGTGGTGGCCGTAAAAAAAAATTATGGTATGGTTTTGCTGAATAATATATATATATATATATATATATATATATATATATATATATATATATATATATATATATGATATATATATATATATATATATATATATATATATATATATATATATATATATATATATATTAGAAAAAAGATAAAATTTATTATATATATATATATATATATATATATATATATATATATATATATATATATATATTTATATATATATATATATATATATATATATATATATATATATATATATATATATATATATAATTCCCACAACTTTCTAAAAAATTGATTTCTTCACCGTAACTTTACAATCACCTTTTTATAAGTCTCCACTACCCCCGACCCCCACTCGGAGTCTAGGGTGACGCCCTTGTAAGTAGATCTCCTTTCCTTTTGACCTGGGCAAGGATTCCCCAATCAACCATGGTTAGGATTTGTAGCTGGATCGGTCGACATGGCCTTGGATTGTATCTCTATTTGCTTTTTCACCATCTCCCTTATTTTTTTATGCTTTCGAATCCATCCTCCATTCGACTTCTGATGGAGGGGGATGGGCCGAAAATTTGAGTGATGGTGTAAGGGGTGTGAAAGAGCACGATGGATAAAGAAGGGAAATGAGAGTGTGATACGTCTATATGATCGAATGAGGGAATTCCACCTTAGATCCATGGGGGGAATTATCGGGGGAAAAAGAGTTTGGGGCAAGGATGCAATGGTCAGAAAACTGAAAATGCCAATATTTTAAAAGGATGATGCACATGAGTGGGTTTATCGGATTGAACGATAATTTGCAATCAATGGGTTGACAGAGGAAGAGAAGCTCACGACAACGGGATTATGCTTGGAGGGAAATGCTTTAGCATGGTTTCACTTGATGGAGGCAAGATATCTGATGCACTCACGAGAGAAGTGTAAGGATTACTTGTTGAAATGTTTCCAAGCCATTGGGGAAGGAGAACTATACAAGCAATTCTATGCTTTGACTCGGGATGATTACAGAATATCTGGAAAAGTTCAAGCTCCTGTCAGGGAGGTTGAGGGGCATTTCTGTAGCAGGAATGAAATGGAACTTTTTGAAAGGCCTAAAGCCCCAAATTCGAGCAGCCATCCACCCCTTGAGAAAGCGAAGATTGAGGGAAATGATGAAGCTCGCCCAAATAATGGATGATAAGAAATATGATAAGAAGACTGGCAAAAGCAGCAACACTAGAGGCTTCTATAAGAGCACATTGACAACCACAATACCGAGGACTCATATGGTGTCATTTCAAAAAGAGAAGCCGAAAGAAAGGAGTGCAAGAAGCGTCTCATAGATGCATAAGTGCAGGTAAAAGAGTAAAAATATTATGTTACCGCTGTGACAAGAAATACATTACAAGAGACTGTTGCAAGGAGTGCGCCCTCATCTTTTAGTTCAAAAGGAGGATACATAGAGCGAGGAATCGGAAGAGGATGCGATGGAGGTGGAGCATCTGCATTTGGATGTGACAGAGGTGTCCCTCAATTTGGTAGTGAGATTTACCTCAAATCACACCATGAAGGTGGGGTGGATTGTGGAACAACCAATTGTAGTGTTGGTAAATAACGAAACCACGCATAACTTCATCTCAAATCAAGTTGTGGAGAAGCTAGGGTTGGAACTGGTGACCACATGGAACTTCGACATCATGATGGGGACAAGGAACGTGGAGAAAATTCGCAGAATTTGCAAGGGCTTGGTCTGACACTACATGGCATATAGGTGGTGGAAGACTTTCTAAAGAATAAGGCAGCACATATGGGATTTTGGGGATGAAGTGGTTGCGAACATTTGGGGATATGAAGATGGATTGAAAGTCCATGACGATGGATTTCCAAGTGGAGAAGATGGTTTTGAGAGGAGATGCTAGTTCATGCAAAACCATGGTTAAGTCGATTAGCGGAAAAGTACTGGGCTCCTTGGTGGAGTTGCAGAGCATTGAGAAGATACGAGATTCAAATTTGTCAAAGTTTTCGAAAGGATTCTAATAGTTCCAATAGTAGTTTATGGATGTCTTCCAACAACCAAATGGGTTACCTCCTCCGAGGGAGCACGAGCACGCTATTATATTGAAGAAGGGGGTCCATACAGGTACCCCCAAATTCAGAAAGTGAGATGCTCGAGGCTGGGATTATAAAGCCTAGTGTGAACTCTTTTTCCCGTTTTGTCCTGTTGGTGAAGGAAAAAAGATGGTTGTTGGAGATTCTGTGCAGACTTTGAACAATGAAAACAAGTTTCCTATTTTGTGAGGATGAGTTACCGAATGAGCTTTATGGGGTAGTTATTTTTTCAAAAATTGATCTTAAATCAGGGTATCACCAAATCGGGATGAATCTCTCGAATGTGCACAAGACAACATTCAGGACACATAAAAGACATTATCAGTTCTTAGTGATGTCGTTTGGCCTCACCAACACCCCAACGACTTTTCAATCCCTCATGAATAGTATCTCCGGAAATTTGTCTTGGTTTTCTTAGATAACATTCTGGTCTACAGTCGTATGTGGGTCACCTGAGGGCAGTCATGAAGACATTGAGGGAGCATCAGTTGTATGCCAACTTGAAGAAATATTTTTTGCATGATTACAGGTGTACCTAGGAAATATGGTGACCTGGATCGGTCCAAGATCGAGACTATGGTTGATTGACCCTTACTAAAGAGTTTGAAGGAGTTGAGAGGATGTCTAGGTCTCACCGACTACTACCGAAAGTTTGTGAGAAGATATGACATGATAGCATAGCCATTGACGGAGCAATTAAAGAAAGACAATTTCAAATGGAGGGAAGCAGCGGCAGACATTGATCATTTGAAGAGGGCCATGACTAGCATCCTGTTATTAGCATTTCTAGATTTCAGTAAACCAATTGTGGTTGAAACAGATGCGTAAAGGTATGAATTAGGAGTAGTACTCATGTAGGATCAATGACCGATTGCCAACTTCAACCAGGTTCTTATGACCAGAGCAAGTCTAAAGTCTGTATATGAATGAGAATTGATGGCGATTGTCTCGACCATTCAAAAGTGGCGGCCCTACCTGTTGGGATGACATTTTTTAGTCATGACAGATCAAAGAAGTTTAAAGTATCTTCTGGAGCACTGAGGACCATCAGAGAAGGTTACCCAAGTTATTGGGGTATGATTTTGAAATTCAGTATCGGTCAGGATTGAAGAACAAGGCAGCAGACACTGTCAAGAAAGGTAGAGGAACCCTAATTGATGGCCCTGTAAGCACCCTTAGTTCTAGATTGGGAAGCCCTGAGCTAACGAGATGAGAAGCTGAGGAAGAAAAGGGTTGAGCTACTACGGAAACCAAACATTCATCCAAGATATGCATTGAGGGGACAACAACTGCTCCACCAGAAGCGATTCGTGTCACCCAAGACATCAGAGTATATTCCCAAATTATTACAAGAGTTTCATGGCAATGCAATCAGGGGACATTCAGAGGTGAAGAAGACCTACATTCGTCTGACAGCAAAATTTTATTCGGTGAGGATGCTCAAGAAAGTCGAGGATATGGTGGCAAAATGTGACGAATGTCAGTGGCACCGTCCGAGTAAGTATGCGTATTTCATTACCTTACGACATCCATACACTGCAGTTTCGATCGCAGCGGTGTTTATCTGGGAAGCGGTCTGTTTAAACTTAGTACCAGAATCAATTGTTTCAGATAGGGACAAGGTGTTGCTCAGCCATTTCTAGAAAGAGCTATTCAGGTTGCAAGGGACAGTCCTTAAGAGGAACACTGCATATAATCCCTAGACCGATGGACATACGAAAGTGATCAACAGGAGTGTGCAAACATACCTACGTTGTTTTGTATCTGATACTTCAAAATTATGGGTCGAATATTGGTATAATGCTTAGTACCACACCGCAACACAGACCACTCCTTTCAAAATATTATATGAGTAGCATCTACCTCACTTAATATATTGTGGGCATAGTTCTACATCGGTATCCAACATCGATCAGTTATTAGAGGAGAGAGACAAGATACTAGCAAAGCTCAAGGGGCATCTTCTAAGGACTCAACAAATCATGAAAAGAAAAGCGGATAAAAATAAGAGATATATGCAATTTGAATAAGGGGGCATTTTCTACTTGAAACTGAGTCCCTGCCAATAGAAGACATTGGCCAGAAGGAGCAAGAAACTCTCACCAAGATAATTTGGGCCTTGTGAGGTGATGACATGCAATGGGGCAGTGGCCTACCGTTTAATATTACCACTACGTCGGCACTACTCCCGATCTTTAATGTATCACAGTTAAGACGTGTGATTGGAATCATGCACCCTCATCTATACTATCGCCAATGTTGACGGAGGATTGGAGGTGATTCTAGAGCCATTAGAGATCTAGGGAGTGCGCCGAGAAGTGGGGAGGGAAGAAGGTATTGGTTTAGCGGAAATGGCTGACAGACTATGAAGCAACAAAGGAGCCTTAAGAGGTAATCCACAAGCAGTTTCCATCCTTCCACTTTGAGGACAAGACTTTTTTGAGAGGGGAGTAGTGCTACATCCAAACATTTGTCGGTCCAGGCAAATGCAACCCAGCCAGTCCCCAGGCCGGGCCGGTCTTTACCACGTGAAGAGGGGGTGGAGTCCACTAGGACCATAATCAAATACTCAAGGAGGAGAAATTAAAGGAGGTTTGGAGGGAAAGCGGGAAAGGGAAGCTTGTAAATGTTGTGGGAGGATTCTATTTAGTGGGATCTAGGAATTGTTTTCTTTCATGCATGTATTTGGTAGCTGCTGTGTTTTGGTGGTGTTCCTGGCGAGGTTCAGGGTTGTAGGAGAGCCGATCTGCCTCTCGAAAAGTAGATCACTATCGTATCTTGCTTATTTGTATTTGTTTTTTATCAGCATAGCCCTCATTTGAGTTTTCNTTCAAGATATTATATGAGTGTGATTTACCTCAGTTAATATATTGTTGGCATAGTTCTACATGTATCCAACATTGATCAGTACTTAGAGGAAAGGGATAAGATACTAGCAAAGCTCAAGGGGCATCTTCTAAGGGCTCAACAAATCATGAAAAGGAAAGCGGATAAAAACAAGAGAGATGTGCAATTTGAACCAGGGGGCATTGTCTACTTTAAACTGAGGCCCTGCCAATAGAAGACATTGGCCAGAAGGAGCAAGAAACTCTCACCGAGATACTTTGGGCCTTGTGAAGTGATGACACTCAACGGGGCAGTGACCTACCGTTTGAGATTACCACTACGTCGGCACTACTCCCAATCTTCCATGTATCACAGTTAAGACGTGTGATTGGAATCATGCACCCTCATCTATACTATCGCTGATGTTGACGGAGGATTGAAGGTGATTCTAGAACCATTAGAGATCTAAGGAGTGCGCCGAGAAGTGGGGAGGGAAGGAGGTATTGGTTTAGCGGAAATGACTGACAGATTATGAAGCAACAAGAGAGCCTTAAGAGGTAATCCACAAGCAGTTTCCATCCTTCCACTTTGAGGACAAGACTTTTGAGAGGGGAGTAGTGCTACATCCAAAAATGTGTCGGTCCAAGCGAATGCAACCAAGCCAGCCCACAGGCTGGGCCGGTCTTTACCACGTAAAGAAAGGGTGGGGTCCACTAGGACCATAATCAAATACTCAAGGAAGAGAAATTAAAGGAGGTTTGGAGGGAAAGCGGGAAAGGGAAGCTTGTAAATGTTTTGGGAGGATTCTATTCAGTGGGATCTAGGAATTGTTTTCTTTCATGCATGTATTTGGTAGTTGTTGTGTTTTTTCCTTTTGGTGGTGTTCCTGGCGAGGTCCAGGGTTGTAGGAGAGCCGATCTATCTCTAAAAAAGTAGATCACTGTCGTATCTTGCTTATTTGTATTTGTTTTTTATCAGCATAGCCCTCGTTTGAGTTTTTCCCCTCTCTCTCTTGCCGTTTCATTGTGGTTTGCTCGCTGATTTTGGTATGGG
>JXCR01113669.1:178003-193582 GCA_002079205.1 Phalaenopsis hybrid cultivar | reverse complement strand
AAAAAAAAAAAAAGCCTCTCATCATACCTTAATGTTAATACCATCATTCATAACAAACTTTTGCTCCAACAACACTACCTCTTCAAAGTATTTTCGGAGACGGCCTTCCACCATCTTTTCCATAGCGATTTGGGACTTTCCAGAGCTTTCGGCCTGAAAGAAATTTAAAAAGACAATTGAGGCGTGAATTAACCCTTGTCTCGAACACTACAAAGAAACACTTTAATCAGCAGAACGAGTGCAAGGACAAACAAATAAACTGAACTGGAAATTTGTGTATTTCCTGGATATTAATAATGAATCAAAGACAATCTACAGATCTAACAGGAGGTTTGAAAAACGGAAAACTATGAAGAAAAAGAATGAGATACCAAGTTGTATTCAAATTAAGTTAAGCCTAATGAATTTTACAAAAGACAACAAATACCTTTTGAAATGCATAGAGGTTTAATTGAGTTTTAGCTTGAAACACGACCATAAATTAAACTTCATATTCAAGTTTTGATTCTTACTCTCATGAATATGTTCTGGTGTAGACTCGTGAGTATTCAAGTTATAACTTTTGTGGAAATTCAACAAAATTTGATTGATGAAGTATGACATCTTTTGAGTCTACAACAAAAGATATTCAAGTTTTGATTCTTACTCTCATCAATCAAAATTTATAACTTTTGATTCTTACTCTAAACTATGATATCTATATCTATAACATTTTAGTGTCTTAAACTATGCATGAAAAAATGTGTTTCACTTTTAAAAAGTTAGGATTAGTGGTATTTTTTTATGTAATATTAAAGATTTGAGTGCTCTTAATACCGGAACTAACTCAAAACCAGGGGAAACAGAAATAATTTCATTAATCAACCGAATTAGGGCTATAGAACACGACTCAAAATTGAAATAAGACGCAACAACAACAGTTCCCGGCTAGGGTCGGAAGAGAAGATCCAATGGCAGTGGTGGAATCGGCGAGATGGTTGAGTAATAGTGGTAGGGGGGAGGTAAGGGTGAAGGCCACCGGTGGTTGGGTATGAGGGGAAAGGGATAGGAGGCTGATGGTGGGGTTTGAGAGAGGATGGACAGCAGGTAGGACTGCAGGGAAAGGTTGGAGGCCTGAAGGGCTGGACAGCAATGGTTGCTGCAGAGGAAGGGATGCCAGGGTGCTGGAAGGTGGCCTGGACGGCAACAGTTGCTACAGGGGAAGGGATAATAGGGTGCTGGAAAGTAGATTGGAGGGCTGGACAGCAAGGCTGCAGCAGTAAAAAGAGGCGTCAGGACAGCTGGNAACTAACTCAAAACCAGGGGAAACAGAAATAATTTCATTAATCAACTGAATTAGGGCTATAGAACACGACTCTAAATTGAAATAAAATGCAACAACAACAGTTCCCGGCTAGGGTCGGAAGAGAAGATCCGATGGCAGTGGTGGCATCGGCGAGGTGGTTGAGGAGTAATAGTGGTAGGGGGCAGGTAAGGGTTAAGGCCACCGGTGGTTGGGTATGAGGGGAAAGGGATAGGAGGCTGATGGTGGGGTTTGAGAGAGGATGAACAGCAGGTAGGACTGCAGGGAAAGGTTGGCNAACAGTTCCCGGCTAGGGTCGGAAGAGAAGATCCGATGGCAGTGGTGGCATCGGCGAGGTGGTTGAGGAGTAGTAGTGGTAGGGGGCAGGTGAGGGTGAAGGTGAGGGTGAAGGCCACCGGTGGTTGGGTATGAGGGGAAAGGGATAGGAGGCTGATGGTGGATTTGAGAGAGGATGGACAGCAGGTAGGACTGCAGGGAAAGGTTGGTAGGGTGCTGGTTGGAGGCCTGAAGGGCTGGACAGCAATGGTTGCTGCAGAGGAAGGGATGCCAGGGTGCTGGAAGGTGGCCTGGACAGCAACAGTTGCTACAGGGGAAGGGATAATAGGGTGCTGGGACGTAGATTGGAGGGCTGGACAGCAAGGCTGCAGCAGTAAAAGGAGGCGTCAGGACAGCTGAGAGGAGATGGGATGGCTGGCGGCTAAGGAAGGTGAACGAGAAGTGATAGGGAGGGGAATATGAGAGGATGCAGCACCACCTCGGAGCAGGGTACAACAAAGCACCACCCGTCGTCAGATACAGCCAGAGCAAGGAAGAAGGAGACTTCAAGGAGAATCTGAAACAACAATCACACCAAAACATAACCCTAATTCCTCCAAACCGCAATTAAAAAGACACCCATAAGGAAAAAACAAGAAAGGGAGGTAGGGGAAGGGCTGGCGGCAATGTCGCCCCTCCCAAATAGCCGCCCGGTCCAATTGCGACCTGAACCGGGCTCAAAGAAACAGGTAGAACGGGTTCCTCCTGAGCCGGCTGACTCCCTAGAACGTGTCAGTTCTTCTTGTAAATATAGTAAAAGTTTAGGTGTTAGATGTGTAAATATATAAGAATTGTGTGGTATACATCTAAATCCCCCTAATATAAATCACAAGACAAAAAACCTCCAAGTCATCAGGTTCAAGAATTACCAGAGATTTAAGAATGTCTCGTTCATTTTCTATTGCTTCAGAAGAAACATTTTCTCTCGCTAAGAACAATGGCTTCGCGGCCACAACGTGCATCGCTAATGAGGAACCGACCTTTCTAAGAGGCTCTAATGAAGCACTGTTATCTTCAGCTTCAATAGTAAGCATTCCAGCGATACGACCCAAACCTGAAAAGGTGAAGTGAAATGTTGGTATTAAAATCCAAAGAAAAAAAATCACATTTTTATAACGGGCGTTTACATACATACCACCCAATTCCTACGTATTTACATATCTAACATCAAACTTTACTTTTTTACATTTATACCACCCAAATTTTTCACATCACATAACAAAATACCACTATTTTAACTTTTAAAAGTGAATACACCATTTTCATGCATGCATATGTAAGGTAGCAAATATGTAAAAATTGAAGTTTAGGCTTAGAGATGTAAATACATAGGAATTAAGGGGTACCTATGTAACTCTTCTTTTAAAATACAAGACACTATAGTTAAGGTAACTATTAATTGAATTAATATCTTATGAAGTTTCGTAACAAATTGTCAGATATATTGCCCATAATTGCAATGGAAGTTCAAAAAAAATTTCTGTTACAAGAAAAATTCTATCGTTGCAATTATGTCTGACACAACGAAGTCCATTAGAGCATGCTTATACACACTGCAAAATTGGACGCATTCATCATTTATAATTTTTACAAGGTAGAAAATAGTGCTGTAATAAATTTTTTAAATCCTTAATTAATTGTAGATTATTATGTTACTTTCTTGTTTTTTTCCCTTTTTATATGTCCCGTAATGAAAATATGACACTAAATTGGACTCAATGGACAAAAAGGATTCATATAGCCGACCCCACGTAGTGGGACTAAGGCTTTGTTGCNGCAGGTAAAAGATGAAAATTTGACAAAAATAAAATAATTACCTTTGAATACCCTCACCAACTTCAATTCTCATAAAACTGCCAATCTTCACTGATGATCCAACTTCTTTTGATAGATCACTGAGCAAAGTCTGCAGAAAAAATATTGTTTTAAGAAAAAAGTGAAGTAGTTGTTCTTTTGGCGCAAATCCTCAATAAATTTACCCAACAGAAATACTCTTTATTTATGCTGCTGTGTAAATTGTGCAACGCATTTCACAACAACACTCATCATACTATTTTAAACCCAACAAAGAGTGTTGAAAAAGAAAAAAACAGGCACATAACACTCGAACATTCATGCGGAAAGTTGTTTGATGCGCTTTCAGGCCATATACTGCACGGGGATCATCTAAAGTAAGATTTTATTTTTTCCGCTTAAAAAAAATATTACCCGATTAGTCACTTGTGATAAGTGCAAGAAATATTTGGAAGTTGAATTCCAAAAATTTTCCAGTTTCTGCATTATTTCTAAGATATGGAAGAGGCTATAACAACTATTATTTTTTCACTCATGTTGGCAACTTGAACTTATATTTTTCACATCAAGGGGTATATTTACCGAGAAAGATTTCAGAGAACTTTAGGATATTTTATTATCTTACATTAGAATCATTTGAAAGAACTGATCATGAAATGAAATCTATGACATGTTGGATGTCCCTCAACAGAGGTTGTACTATATCTGGAACTGGCCTCTTAGACTCACTTGCCTTCTAGGATCACCATTGCTATTTCTGCTGGTGTTTCTCTAAAGACCTATAGAAAGATAACTCTTATTGCTCTCGTCTCAAAATTTATATGAATCCCATAACCTCGGACTTCTTCTAAGATGAGAGTATAATGTGATTTCCATCATAAATGAATAAATAAGTATTTTTGTAATCATCATTACACGTGTAACGGGCGTACTGACAATGACGATTTAATAGGATGTGACATTCATCCACAGCTACCACATATGCTCTTAGAACTTGTCTCTAATAAAAGAACTCCAGGAGGCTCTATTTTCACTTGCATTCAAACGCCAGGATATTTTCTTCTCTTACATTAGTATCATTTGGAGTGAAAGAAATGCTAGAAGCTTCTCTGGAAAGAGAAAATAATGGCCTTTTGGATTGAGGTTATCAACCTAGCCTATTTTAGGAAGGACAATGCAAAAGTAAAAAAGTCTACTATTATCAACAAAATTATGGAACAGATCGACAGACCATCTAGATATAAGCCTTTCGTTACAGAATTACTAGAATGTCCTCTCTTTTTTTCTTTAGCCTTTGGCGTTACTTTCTCTAATGTTATTCTCTAATCTGTAATTTCTCTTCTACAGTAATGAGAAAGGTCTGCCGAGCTTTTCAATCAAGAAAAAAAAAAGGTAGACTCATGAAAACTAACTAAATTACAATAAATTTGTATGAGAAAAGTAAAATGCTGTGTCAAAANATGAGAAACAAGCATGCCACAATGTTACATTGAGGACAATACTTCAGATAGCATGAAATCATAATAAGAAAATTCCCATTAATGGTGCACCTGTAGGTATTCAGAACCAAAATGAAAGGCCGCCTCTTGACCCTCTTGTGGAGGACCAATAGATGATAGAGCAGTTCTAGCCAAAGTCAAAGCCTGCAAAATATGAACACAATTACAGGAATTTAAAATGCTTTAACATAACAAAATAAATCCCATGAAGCGCTAAACAACAAAAGAGACTTATGCATAGCATGCTGCCAATGCTTCTTAAAAAACATTTATTCACGGCTGAAATAACTGCTGCAAAAACTTAGAATGGGATTTCTCCAAAGGAACAGCGTGAAAATATTTGAACCTCTTATAACCTGTCAAGCTATTGGAAAAAAGGAAGTCAACCTATGTCCTCTGATAATGCATCTTCCTAACATGGCACCACGCTCCACCACGTTAAAACGTAAGAATAATGATAAAAACAGGACATTTGCATGTGTGTACACAAGAATTCTTATATATTTACATATCTAACACCGGAGCTTTGATATTTACATACATAACACTCAAATCCTTAACATCAAATCAAAATAACCATTATTATTAGCTTTGTAAAATGAAATGCACATTTTCATGCATAGGTTTGTAACGCAAAAGTGTTGTAAATGTAATATCAAACTATATTTGTTAGATTTGCAAATAAATAAGAATTGAGTGGTATGTATGTAAATCTTCCTAAAAAAATGTGCTTTCTTCATCAGCACTCTGAAAAGGAAAAAGCTCCACCACAGTATAGGCATAAGCCATAAAAACAGGTTTTTGGTCAATCATATGCAACTCTACTTATTAAGGTGAAAGCTCATGTGCCATAAATGTTAGATCAAAAATGCCAGCACGAGAACATATTTCCCCACCAGATGTATTGGTGTGGTTTCCTCCACCTATGACACCAAAATTTCTGGTAAACCATAAATTCTTATGTTCGCTTATTCTTCAAGAATATACTTTTAGAAAGGAAAATGTGATNAAGAAAATAAATCTAAAAAAGAAAAAGAAATAAAACTAACCCTCAGAGCTTCTAATATGAATAAATTATTTTTAATATAACTTCTAACGCCCCCTCTCAAGTTAAAATGAAAACCATGTTCAACTTAGATTTGAAAACATTAAACAATAAGGGAGAAAGATTCAGTAAAGTTGATGATACCGGAGAACTCTCAAACCACAAAAAAAACTTTTATTAATAGGAAACAAAGGATACAACACATAAAAACTAGAAATAACATCACCAAAACACAAAATGACACAAATGGACCCGTCAAGAGTGTATTCCAAGGGCGGTGGAGGTAGGCTAGGTGGATCGAGATGGTAGGCTAGGTGGATCGAGATGGTTGGCTAGTAAACGGGAATGCTGGACGGCGAGTGAGAAGGTTGTATAGCGAGCAGGGAGTCTGTATAGCGAGCAGGGAGTCTGTATAGCGAGCGGGGAAGGCTGGACAGCTAGCGGGAAGGTCGTAAAGCAAGCGGGGAAGGCTGAACAGCAAGCAGGGCAGGATGGACAGCAAGCAGGGAAGGCTAGACAGCAAGAGGGCAGGCCGGACAGCAAGCGGGGAAGCTTTTGCGGGTGGCCGGCAGCTAAGGAACGTAAAGGAGAAGAGGCAGGGAAGATAAAAGGAGAGATATAATCACCACCTTGGAGTATGATACAGCCGGAGCACCGCCACCTCCTCGGATACAGCTCATAAAGGAAAAAAGAACTCATCACAAAAATCAAAAAACAACACACAGTAGAAACTCACCATACTCTTAGCAAACCAGNTCCCACAAACACTTGCATCTAGGAGGAATTTAATTGATCTCTTAGCAGTCCAATAACTGATCATATTGGAGTTAACAAACTTCCTGATGAGAAAAACAAAAAAAAAGTGTATAAAACAAATTAACACTGCTTAGATTTTAAACTAGCATAAGAAAATTCACCTCGCTAACTGAACAGAATCAATCAGAAACAGCCAAAGAAAAAAAGCAATGTTTGCATGCATAACAGTCAATTCTTATGTATTTACATATCAAACACTAAACTTCATTTTTTACATATATGACATCTTACCCATGCATGAAAAATAATATTTTACTTTTTAAAAGTTAACATGGTTGTATATTTGACGTGATATTGGTATAAATGTAAAAATAAAGTTTAAGTGCTAGATATGTAAATACATAAGAATTGGGTGGTATGTATGTAAATGCCCCAAGAATAAACTGGGAGATGGGGAAATACAAATGTTTTTGACTGGGGGAAACAATGCAAAGGCTAGAGATGAACCATGGAATAAGATGATATAAACAGAAGAATCCTAATGGTGCACAGCTCAAACAAGCATGTGTAAACCTGCTTCAAATCGAAAGGTTAAAAAGGAGAACAATAAAAAATTGAACTTCAAGTTTGGTCAACAATCAAAAGCCAGTACACGCATGAATTGAAAACTGCAAATTCACAGATTATATATATGTTTGTGTGTTGAATTTCAGAATAATGCTGAATGTTTTTATTTNCTTCAAGTTTGGTCAACAATCAAAAGCCAGTACACGCATAAATTGAAAACTGCAAATTCACAGATTATATATATGTGTGTGTTGAATTTCAGAATAATGCTGAATGTATTTATTGATATGAAAAGAGGATACAAATAACCTAACATGAATCCTAGAATATGAAAGACAATAAAAAGAAAATAACAGAAAAGAAAATATATAACACCTAATATCTCCAATTAATCAATTCATATAAATTATTTGGAGATAAAAGAAATAACTTAAAATAAGAATGCCTAAAATAGAGGAAAAAAAATAAAATCCAAGAAAATAAATCTAAAAAAGAAAAAGAAATAAAACTAACCCTCAGAGCTTCTAATATGAATAAATTATTTTTAATATAACTTCTAACGCCCCCTCTCAAGTTAAAACAAAAATCATGTTCGACTTAGATTTGAAAACATTAAACAATAAGGGAGAAAGATTCAGTGAAGTTGATGACNCTAACCCTCAGAGCTTCTAATATGAATAAATTATTTTTAATATAACTTCTAACGCCCCCTCTCAAGTTAAAATGAAAACCATGTTCAACTTAGATTTGAAAACATTAAACAATAAGGGAGAAAGATTCAGTAAAGTTGATGATACCGGAGAACTCTCAAACCACAAAAAAAACTTTTATTAATAGGAAACAAAGGATACAACACATAAAAACTAGAAATAACATCACCAAAACACAAAATGACACAAATGGACCAGTCAAGAGTGTATTCCAAGGGCGGTGGAGGTAGGCTAGGTGGATCGAGATGGTTGGCTAGTAAACTGGAATGCTGGACGGCGAGTGAGAAGGTTGTATAGCGAGCAGGGAGTCTGTATAGCGAGCGGGGAAGGCTGGACAGCTAGCGGGAAGGTCGTAAAGCAAGCGGGGAAGGCTGAACAGCAAGCGGGGAAGGCTGAACAGCAAGCAGGGAAGGCTAGACAGCAAGAGGGCAGGCTGGACAGCAAGCGGGGAAGCTTTTGCGGGTGGCCGGCAGCTAAGGAACGTAAAGGAGAAGAGGCAGGGAAGATAAAAGTAGAGATATAATCACCACCTTGGAGTATGATACAGCCGGAGCATCACCACCTCCTCGGATACAGCTCATAAAGGAAAAAAGAACTCATCACAAAAATAAAAAAACAACACACAGTAGAAACTCACCATACTCTTAGCAAACCAACATACATATAACCCTAACTAGGCGGGAAACAAAAAAGAAGAAAAGAGGGGAAAGGAAAGAGGAGGAGACGCAAATATTAGAACACCAATGCCGCCTCTCCCCTAAGTTTCGCTCAATATGGGCAAGAGACGCAAAAAAACAGGTCGCCTAGTTTGCCTGATGTCGCTCGCCCCATTGAATGTACCGGTCGGTTCAGCTAGCTACTTGTTTTTCTNGAAGAAAAGAGGGGAAAGGAAAGAGGAGGAGACGCAAATATTAGAACACCAATGCCGCCTCTCCCCTAAGTTCCGCTCAATATGGGCAAGAGACGCGAAAAAACAGGTCGCCTAGTTTGCCTGATGTCGCTCGCCCCATTGAATGTACCAGTCGGTTCAACTAGCTTACTTGTTTTTCGGTCTCCTCTGGACCAGCGACAATGCGAGAACCCGCTTCCGCGGCCACGCAAGGGAAGCCCAGCGTCGGTCTCCCGAGGTTGGGCGAGCTTCGAATTTATTTGTCGAAACTTCAAGCTCCTCATAATACTGTGTCACGTAGGCGATGTTGAATAGCCCTCTGGCTGGTCGGTCATGTATATGTTGTCGTTCCAAAGCACACTTTGGTAGAATAAATATTCGTCCATCTTTGGCACGCACTGAGTTGGAGCTGTAGGAAGACGAGTACTCTCACTAAGCATGTATCGAGCCATCTCAGTTGTAAACCGCTTCTTCCACTCATAATCGGCTGAGTGCATCTCATGAACTAGTATGTAAGAAGAAGTCAAATCTGGGGTGATAACAATTGAAGGGAAGAGTGAAAAATAACGAGGAGATGATGTGGCCACCGCTGCAAGTTTTGCCACAGCTGCAGTGNCATCTCATGAACTAGTATGTAAGAAGAAGTCAAATCTGGGGTGATAACAATTGAAGGGAAGAGTGAAAAATAGCGAGGAGATGATGTGGCAACCGCTGCAAGTTTTTGCCACAGCTGCAGTAGCTTAAATAATTTCTTTAGCTCTTTCACAGAGATGAATATAGCCTCCTTAATTACAAACAATTCTGGATGACGAGCCACAAAATCAAGCTTTTCATAGTGGTTCTTATAATCATGTCAATGCAGAGGTGCAAGCACTTTTCCAAGCCACCAAAAGTATTAAATAAAGTACAATCAATATCAAATGTACAACGAAATGAAAATAAACAGAAACTAAATAAAATACAAAAAATATTGAATAAAGTATAAATAATATAATAATAAATACTCCAATCACACTCCTACTATCACACCAGTAATTTGTTTCCTTAACTTTGTCATCTAGCTTGCATCTTTTATGTCTATAGCACAGTGGTGAAAGCATTATTCTCAAGCTGTGATAAAGAATGTCCAAAACGGTACTCAAATTCCTCAGCAGATACATGCTCCTGATCCTCGTTCGCCCTACAGAAGTCGACGTCAATGCGAGAAGAATGTCACCAAATATAATTGTGAACTGCCATTGTGGCAATCACAATTTGCACAAGTTTGGGAAACGAGTAAGATGACATATCATGGAGTATAACTCATTTCTTCTTCTAAACACCAAAAATCCTCTCAATGACACCGTGTCAGGAGGAATATTTTTTATTGAACATTTACTTTCTGCCTTGTGTTACATTGTTTGTTCGCACAAAGTTTGGTATGTAGTATCTCTTATCAGGCTATGACTTGAGATACCCTCCCCGCAAAAGATATTCAGCATTAACCAAATAACATTTGTCTAATATGCATTGTATAATTAGTTATGAGGTAAAAGTGAATTACGAGAGTAGCTGAGTCTCAAGCGTACCTGCAGGAGGATGTAGAAAGTTGTACTTATTATTTCGTGTTGCAGCTTTGAAAATTATGTCATGTGTACTGCCGTCTTAATCGGTCATGACAAAAGTGAAACACTTGTTGAAGTTGCATACAGTCGTGACATTCTGCGTTAGCAACCCGCAACAGCCGACNCTTTTCCAAGCCACCAAAAGTATTAAATAAAGTACAATCAATATCAAATGTACAACGAAATGAAAATAAACAAAAACTAAATAAAATAAAAAAAATATTGAATAAAGTATAAATAATATAATAATAAATACTCCAATCACACTCCTACAATCGCACCAGTAATTTGTTTCCTTAACTTTGTCATCTAGCTTGCATCTTTTATGTCTATAGCACAGTGGTGAAAGCATTATTCTCAAGCTGTGATAAAGAATGTCCAAAACAGTACTCAAATTCCTCAGCAGATACATGCTCCTGATCCTCGTTCGCCCTATAGAAGTCGACGTCAATGCGAGAAGAATGTCACCGAATATAATTGTGAACTGCCATCATGGCAATCACAATTTGCACAAGTTTGGGAAACGAGTAAGATGACATATCACAGAGTATAACTCATTTCTTCTTCTAAACACCAAAAATCCTCTTAATGACACCGTGTAAGGAGGAATATTTTTTATTGAACATTTACTTTCTGCCTCGTGTTACATTGTTTGTTCGCACAAAGTTTGGTATGTAGTATCTCTTATCAAGCTATGACTTAAGATACCCTCCCCGCAAAAGATATTCAACATTAACCAAATAACATTTGTCTAATATGCATTGTATAATTAGTTATGAGGTAAAAGTGAATTACGAGAGTAGCTGAGTCTCAAGCGTACCTGCAGGAGGATGTAGAAAGTTGTACTTATTATTTCGTGTTGCAGCTTTGAAAATTATTTCATGTGTACTGTCGTCTTAATCGGTCATGACAAAAAGTGAAACACTTGTTGAAGTTGCATACAATCGTGACATTCTGCGTTAGCAACCCGCAACAGCCGATGAATGCAATCTTCTTATTATTTGGAACACGTGCATCAACGCGTGTTCCATGAATTATTTTAATACAATTCTGGAAAGAAAATGATGGGTTGCGTGATAAAATTTTTTTTTTTTGTAAATTGAATATAATAAATTTAAAACATTACCTTAAAGAACGACATGTGTCGTGCATCGTGTGAAATCTTTATGGGAGTTCATTCGAACGTTGGGTCTATTGGTTTTATGACTTGTGAAGAAATACTCATAAATGTCTTCAACCCAGTGAGAGGTATCTGCAAATTATTTCAGATAAGTGTTAGATCTCTTCATCGCTCCTCGCATTGATTCATTTTGAGATAATATGCAGAGGGTTCTCGTCATCATCTCTCACAAAGTCGTTCTGGAAGAGTAATGAAGTCAATGTTTTATGTGTAGTTCCTCCAACAAATCGTTGAATATCACTTGTGTTATGCAGAACATATTGTTAAATCTTATTGGGTGGTTTGCAAGTAACTCTCCAACCCATTTGTCATCAATATATAAGAATGTCATACAAGAAGAGCAATCTATGCACAAGTTATAATATTCGTACATCAAACATACGACAACTGCAAATCTTCTACGCTTTTCTCTGGTTGCCTCCATGTATATCATTATTGTATTGGCTGACACAGAAGCATCAATGAATTATTTACAATTATATTAGGTTACGAACAACACAATAAACATATAAGCATCACTGAATAAGATGTCTCAAACAGCTAAAATATCTATAGCAAAATGAAAAACAAAACACAGGCATAAATGTCCCTNATGCAATCTTCTTATTATTTGGAACACGTGCATCAACGCGTGTTCCATGAATTATTTTAATACAATTCTGGACAGAAAATGATGGGTTGCGTGATAAAATTGTTTTTTTTTTGTAAATTGAATATAATAAATTTAAAACATTACCTTAAATAACGACATGTGTCGTGCATTGTGAGAAATCTTTATGGGAGTTCATTCGAACGTTAGGTCTATTGGTTTATGACTTGTGAAGAAATACTCATAAATGTCTTCAACCCCACTGAGAAGTATCTGTAAATTGTTTCAGATAAGTGTTAGATCTCTTCATTGCTCTTCGCATTGATTCATTCTGAGATAATATGCAGAGGGTTCTCGTCAGCATCTCTCACAAAGTCGTTCTGGAAGAGTCATGAAGTCCATGTTTTATGTGTAGTTCCTCCAACAAATCATTGAATATCACTTGTGTTATGCAGAACATATTGTTAGATCTTATTGGGTGGTTTGCAAGTAACTCTCCAACCCATTTGTCATCAATATATGAGAATGTCATACAAGAAGAGCAATCTATGCACAAGTTATAATATTCGTACATCAAACATACGACAACTGCAAATCTTCTACGCTTTTCTCTGGTTGCCTCCATGTATATCATTATTGTATTGGCTGACACAGAAGCATCAATGAATTATTTACAATTATATTAGGTTACGAACAACACCATAAACATATAAGCATCACTGAATAAGACATGTCTCAAACAGCTGAAATATCTATAGCAAAATGAAAAACAATACACAGGCATAAATTTCCCAAGTGATTGTAAATAAAAAAATTTCTCAAATGTTCCTGCGGTTATAAAAATATCATATGTACGTCACCACCTTATGGTCTTCGGGCATCTTGACAAAAAAATCTCTACGGGTCGGTTCTTCAAGCAACTCTATTGCAAACAAGTACAGTGACAACTCCTCATAAATTTTCCTAATTTCATTCATAATTTGCAGAACCTGGTCGACATAATGTTCTTGAGACGTGCAGGATTCAACGTTGTATGAAGCCACCAGCTCTGACATCTAGCTTTTAAGGATAGCAGCTCCCATTTTCTTTTTATTCTCAACCCGATGATGCTTAGGATGACAGGTAGACTTAAGTTCATGAAGGTCCAGGCTGAGGACTTCGGTGAAATCACTCAATTGGTCGGCTCACAAGTTCTCGTGGGTGCCACCAAACCCTCTCTTACTGGGAGCACGAGCATTGTTGCTCGTAGCAACGACACCTCGAAACATTTGATACAACATATTCTCCAACTCAAAATCAAATCCACTGATATTAAATTTATTTGTAGCTGACACCGACTACAAATTCATAACATATACTTCAATTTAAAAATAAAATGAAATTGACCAAATTAGAGAACATGACAAAAATGTTTTCCGCAAGTCTTTCTGCCCGTTACTCATCGGTAGCATCAATGCTTCGCTTCACCGGATCCCACCCCAGACGAGCTGATCTCTGTTTTGATTCCTTTCAAAATTTTCAATCATTTTTTAGTTGATCTCACTTATTCTTTAATTGCACCATATCTNTGTACGTCACCACCTTATGGTCTTCGGGCATCTTGACAAAAAAATCTCTACGGGTCGGTTCTTCAAGCAACTTTATTGCAAACAAGTACAGTGACAACTCCTCATAAATTTTCCTAATTTCATTCATAATTTTCAGAACCTGGTCGACAGAATGTTCTTGAGACGTGCAGGATTCAACGTTGTATGAAGCCACCAGCTATGACATCTGACTTTTAAGGATAGCAGCTCCCATTTTCTTTTTATTATCAACCCGATGATTCTTAGGATGACAGGTAGACTTAAGTTCATGAAGGTCCAGGCTGAGGACTTCGGTGGAATCACTCAATTGGTCGGCTCACAAGTTCTCGTGGGTGCCACCAAACCCTCTTTTACTGGGAGCACAAGCATTGTTGCTCGTACCAACGACACCCCGAAACATTTGATACAACATATTCTCCAACTCAGAATCAAATCCACTGATATTAAATTTATTTGTAGCTGACAACGACTACAAATTCATAGCATATACTTCAATTTAAAAATAAAATGAAATTGACCAAATTAGAGAACACAACAAAAATGTTTTCCGCAAGTTTTTTTGCCCGTTACTCATCGACAACATCAATGCTTTGCTTCACCGGATCCCACCCCAGACCAGCCGATCTCGGTTTCGATTCCTTTCAAAATTTTCAATCATTCTTTAGTTGATCTCACTTATTCTTTAATTGCACCATATCGTACTTTTTGTCTGTATTTTTCTTTAATTTTTTTATAATGTTTCATCACCTTTTCTTGTTGAAATATGTTGTAGACCTATTTCACAGATTCAACTCCTTGAGGCAAATGTCACAAAATATTATATTTGTTTCTTTGTCCTATATTGCGGGTGTACCCGCCTCTTTGGTTTTAACCATTGTATTACAATGATGAAAAAATTAAAGTTACAAAAAAAAAAAAATGCAGCAAAGTATGCACACAATGACATTATCGCACGCACCCAGTCACACCAAACCAAACCAAAACATCATTCACAGATGCAAACCCCACCACAAGAACAACACACCAAAAATAAATCCACCAAAAGCAAACCACGCACCGATATTCTAATCCTAGGGCCTCCTCTAGAAAAAGGATGATCCATCACATAGGAATATGGCTGCACCGACTAATGTTGGCCAACGCACTCAACTTGTGTGGGCGACTGAACACACAGGCCTACCAAAACTAAAACCTAGGGCTAGCTACGAAGGAAAAGACGAAGGGTTTGAGATGGTTATACCGACGAGTTGGTTGTTCGTCGTCCGGAGAAGTTCGGGAGAAGCTCTCCCCGAAAAGAGAGAAGACTTTCACGCTTTTCCGCACTACGGTATCGTCTCTGTCCGTCGATTCTAAGGCACTCCGGCGAGGTTTCCGACCACCGGGGAATAAGGGGCCCACGACGCGGTTGGGAGGAGGAGCTTGTTGGGGGCGTAAAAGAAAATTGTAGGGGAGAGGGGATAATCTCTGTCCTAGGTTCTGCGTGCGAATGAGGTGACAGCCGGCTGTGGAACGCCGGCTTGAGGTCCGCACGTCGGAGTAGGCTTCGCTGGGAGGAGAGAAAGCCGAAGAAAGGGGGCTGCGGTCGCGAGCGTTGAAGGTGACGCGAAGGATCAGGGATCCCACGAAGGCTTCGCTTGAGAGAAGGCTAAGGCCTGCGAGAGCTCGACGCCGGCGTCGAGGAAGGCCTGCAAGACGCCTCCGGCAAGGACCGAACAGCCCGTGCGTGCTAAGGAGGCAACGAA
>JXCR01113669.1:156550-173885 GCA_002079205.1 Phalaenopsis hybrid cultivar | reverse complement strand
ACAAATTTCAAAGCATAACATGGATCTCAAGATGATATTTTGGGCAAGAAACATTCAATTTTTGATAAAAACTTATCTTGAGCTTCGATTTTAGCAAACTTATAATTAAACTGACTAGCTCAATGTGATGGACCTAATGATATCATTGTTAGCCCAATTCGAGTCAAATCAAACTCAGATCATCAATTGTACCACACTTATAAGATTTTCGGACGCATTCGGGAGGTCAAAGGAAGGTCGAATCTAGCAAGTTCACACTTGAATCGAGCGTCTCGACAAGACAAATCCAACGAGCCCAAGATCACTCAATTCCAACATCATTAAGGCATCCAAATGTTCATTAAACGCTATCTGATTGAGAGAAGCTATCAGGACTGTCCGATCAAAATGTTTCATATTCTTGCACTAATTGCACATAAAAATACTATAAATGAAACCCCCACCCCTCTCATGAGAAGAATCTTAAGCTTAGAGAGAGCCTCAGACAATGAGGAGGAGCTGAAGCTTAGTATTATTGTCGACCGCCGTCGACCGCAACCAACTATCATCGACCTCGACTGTCCTCCATCATCAACCGCCGTCAACCACTGCTGACTTCCGTCAACCATCACTTACCGCTGTCGATCACGACCTGTCGTTGCCGACCATCGCATACTGTCATCACCCACCTCCTACTGTCATCGACCACCATCTACCAATGTCGACCATCGCCTACTGTCATCAACCACCACCGAATTTCGTCGACCACTGCCTACTGTTATCAACCACCGCCGACCTCATTTCGCTGATCTCCGTTGACCTCCGCTAATTGTCGTCGACCNTCTAAACTTTACATTCTCACCAACCATGGCAGCAACTTCTGTGATTGCGCTTTGCACTGTAGTTTCCCCCGAGATTTTTGGATGACTTAAATCAATATTCATGTCCTACAAAAAAAAGGAAGATTTATTACATTTGTACCACTCCATTTCTATTTATTTACATATTTAACACCTAAACTTTAATTTTACTAACGTACCACATTACAAATGCCTGAAAATGTGTATTCCACTTTTTAAAAATTAAAATGATTGTATTTTTTATGTGATATGAAAGGCTTGGGGGGCATATATATAAAAAGCAAGAGTTTGGATGTTAGAAATGTAAATACATAGGAATTTGGCGGCGTGTTCCGTAATTGCGCCAAACACAAAAGCATTTGTAGGTAAAAAAAAAATATGAGAATATTCGTATAGGAGTTTATTGCAAGGATTCACCGCTTCACCGCATTTTGATGTGATGTATGCTATGTGCTGAAGTTTCTCTGTCATCACAAAGTAAAATAAGCATTCGATAGTAGACGAGTAGAGCAAAAACACTTCTCTCTTTTGCAACCCAAAAGTTCCTTGAACTCCTAACATTGATGCATTATATCATTGAATATTGTTGAATCCAAAAATGTCTGAGAAACACACCAAAAAATGGTATTCTGCTAGGAAGTGATTAGAGAGAGAGAGAGAGAGAGCGGCAGAGAATAGTAAAAAAAGTGTCTTATTCATGATATGGACCCCTATTTATAAACAAAGGTCCCAATATTACAGAAGTACATATTAGCCCCCTCATTATTAACTTTTCAGGGGGATTTTTTTGGTAAATATAGAGTTATTTACATACAATAAGACTGGGGGCGGATTCAATCAATGTGGGTCGTCGACCATTCGGTAAGTCTTGCTCGATCTATATCTAGTCCGAAAAAATGCTCCCCGTCGATTCTCCTGAAGTTTGACTACCGCCCTGCGGAAGCTTCTCCTGGCGTCTTCTATCGATCATTCGAACAATGTGCTTCCGTCACCAACATTCATCCAAAAAGATCGTCGAAGGCTATGTTCGATCGTCTGCATCTACTTCCTAAGCAGTTCACCTACTTAGAGATTCATGTTGATATATTTTTATATGTGCATATTTAGTTCATCAATTTTCTTACTCCTTGGAAGTTGTACAGTACACGAGGATAAGAGAATTTTTTAACATAAAATAGATAAATAACATTATTGTGCAATAATTGACTTCTTTGGATTATTGTGCCTAGGTTATTATAAATAAGCTTTAGGGCAAAGGATTTTCCACCGTCTTTTTATCTTTTGGCTTCTTTGTCTTGTGTCCTCCTTTCGTGTTTTTTGTGATGTCTAGCGAAGGAGTGCCGCCTTCCAATGTTGGCGCAGGCCTGTAAGTTGGACGTGAAGTGTAAGCCAGCAGGTGAGGTATTCGCAAAAGGGGTTAGTAGGAAGAGAGCTGAGCCCAAGCTAGGAGTAGGCGATCGAGAGAGCCGACCAGATTCTTCTAGTTTCCCTATAGGGTCACCCTAGAGCAGAGCTGAAGGACATGCTAGGTGTCGTCCTGATGATCATCCTACAGGGCACACACTAGGGATATTCTTCAAAAATGTACAAATGCATACCAGTTTCTTAAAAAAAATTGCCCTTAATCATGTTCACCAACTTAACTAGAAAGTCCTGGCTATCATTTAGGTTCATTTTGGGGCAGCTTTTCAGCTGCGGTGGAGTTTTGAAGACGTCGCCTCACCGTTTGGAAACTGCGTTTGAGCAGCTTATCCGAAAACGCAGTTAGTTTTTTACACTAAATGCGGAACGCAGGTCAAACCACACGGTCAGCGTTTCCAGATAAATAATTTATCTGGATAAGCGCAAGCTGCCCCAAATGCACCCTTGAGCACATAAGACAACTTCTTGGAAAAACTTAAAACGGGTTTCCAATTAAGAATTATGAAATACAAGGTGATATCATGGTATCCTCAGATCAAGAAAAATAACTGCAAATTAATTCTTTCCAGCACATGAAGCATAGAAGAAAAATTGATATTTACAGCAGAGATGAGAAACAAGCATGCCACAATGTTACATTCAGGACAATACTTCAGATAGCATGAAATCATAATAAGAAAATTCACATTAATGGTGCACCTGTAGGTATTCAGAACCAAAATGAAAGGCCGCCTCTTGACCCTCTTGTGGAGGACCAATGGATGATAGAGCAGTTCTAGCCAAAGTCAAAGCCTGCAAAATATGAATTCAATTACAGGAATTTAAAATGCTTTAACATAACGAAATAAATCCCATGAAGCGCTAAACAACAAAAGAGACTTATGCTTAGCATGTTGCCAATGCTTCTTAAAAAACATTTATTCACGGCAAAAATAACTGCTGAAAAAACTTAGAATGGGATTTCTCCAAAGGAACAGCGTGAAAATATTTGAACCTCTTATAACCTGTCATGCTATTGGAAAAAAGGAAGTCAACCTATGTCCTCTGATAATGCATCTTCCTAACATGACACCACGCTCCACCACGTTAAAACGTGAGAATAATGATAAAAAAGGGACATTTGCATGTGTACACAAGAATTCTCATATATTTACATATCTAACACCGGAGCTTTGATATTTACATACATACCATTCAAATCCTTAACATCACATCAAAATAACCATTATTACTAGCTTTGTAAAATGAAATGCACCTTTTCATGAATACGTTTGTAACGCAAAAGTGTTGCAAATGTAATATCAAACTATATTTGTTAGATTTGCAAATAAATAAGAATTGTGTGGTTTGTATGTAAATCTTCCTAAAAAGAATGTGCTATCTTCATCAGCATTCTGAAAAGGAAAAAGCTCCACCACAGTATAGGCATAAGCCATAAAAACAGGTTTTTGGTCAATCATATGCAACTCTACTTATTAAGGTGAAAGCTCATGTGCCATAAATGTTAGATCAAAAATGCCAACACGAGAACATATTTTCCCACCAGATGTATTGGTGTGGTTTCCTCCACCTATGACACCAAAATTTCTGGTAAACCATAAATTCTTATGTTCGCTTATTCTTCAAGAATATACTTTTAGTAAGGAAAATGTGATTTCAAAAAAAAGAAAAAACTCTTGCAAACCTTAGTAAAGTAATATAATTACAAAGCAAATAGCTAAAGAAGCACTAATCCAAGTATTATTAATGCAGTTAGCAGTAAATTAACCTTAGTAAATTAATGCAGTATACTCAAGTACGGTAAAATTAAACAGCTATACAAAATTTGAATGAGAACAAAGAAAAAAAATAATAATCAATTAACAGAAATGAAATGAAAACCAACCAAGTGTTGAAATACATCATTCCTAGCAACGAAATCCGTCTCACAATTAAGCTCAATAATGGCGGCCCTGTTATCAGATTCTGCCACTGCCAGTAAACCCTCAGCAGCAATCCTAGATGACTTTTTTGAAGCAAGAACCACTCCTCTTTTTCGTAGGTCCTTTTGTGCAGCCTCTGGATTAAACCACAATAAAATAAAGGCGGCGAAAGATAGTGAACTTCTGTGCTTAAAATGACACAATAATCAAATAACCCCCTACCAATATCCCATTTGCAATCAATAAGAGCAGATTTTACATGTTTGATTGGAGCACTTGTCCTCTCCCTCAGCTGTTTAATAAGATTCATCTGCTCTGAAGCAGAAACTTCTAAAGAAAACCATCTAATAGTGGCTGAATTCAAAGAAAAAGGAGCGAGAAAATCTCTCGGTTGAACGAGTCTGTTTCCTCTACATGCCCATGTAGCGTAACTATGTCTAAGGTTCCCACAAACACTTGCATCTAGGAGGAATTTAATTGATCTCTTGGCAGTCCAATAACTGATCATATTGGAGTTAACAAACTTCCTGTCGAGAAAAGCAAATAAAAAGTGTATAAAACAAAGTAACACTGCTTAGATTTTAAAATAAAATAAGAAAATTCACCTCGCTAACTGAACAGAATCAATCAGAAACAGCCAAAGAAAAAAAGCAATGTTTGCATGCCTAACAGTCAATTCTTATACATATCAAACACTAAACTTTATTTTTACATATATGACATCTTACCCATGCATGAAAAATAATATTTTACTTTTTAAAAGTTAACATAGTTGTATATTTGACGTGATATTGGTATAAATGTAAAAGTAAAGTTTAAGTGCTACATATGTAAATACATAAGAATTGGGTGGTATGTATGTAAATGCCCCAAGAATAAACTGGGAGATGGGGAAATACAAATGTTCTTTGCCGGGGGAAACAATGCAAAGGCTAGAGATCAACCATAGAATAAGATGATATAAACAGAAGAATCCTAATGGTGCACAGCTCAAACAAGCATGTGTAAACCTGCTTCAAATCGAAAGGTTAAAAAGGAGAACAATAAAAAATTGAACTTCAAGTTTGGTCAACAATCAAAAGCCAGTACACGCATAAATTGAAAACTGCAAATTCACAGATTATATATGCATGTGTGTTGAATTTCAGAATAATGCAGAATATTTTTATTGATATGAAAAGAGGATATAAATAACCCAACATGAATCCTAAAATACGAAAGACAATAAAAAGAAAATAACAAAAAAGAAAATATATAACACCTAATATCTCCAATTAATCAATTCATATAAATTATTTGGAGATAAAAGAAATAACTTAAAATAAAAATGCCTAAAATAGAGGGAAAAAAATCAAATCCAAGAAAATAAATCTAAAAAAGTAAAGGAAAAAAAACTATCCCTCAGAGCTTCTAATATGAATAAATTATTTTTTAATATAACTTCTAACGCCCCCTCTCAAGTTAAAATATAGTTGAAAATCATGTTCAATTTGGATTTGAAAACATCAAGCAATAAGCGAGAAAGATTCAGTGAAGTTGATGTTACCGGAGGAGAACTCTCAAACCACAAAAAAAAAAAACTTTTATTAATAGGAAACGAAGGTTACAACACATACAAACTAGAGATAACATCACCAAAACACAAAATGACACAAACAGACCCCTCAAGAGTGTATTCCAAGGGCGGTGGAGGTAGGCTAGGTGGATCGAGATGGTTGGCTAGTAAACGGGAATGCTGAACAGCGAGTTGGAAGGTTGTATAGCAAGCGGGAAGTCTGTATAGCGAGCGGGGAAGGCTGGATAGCTAGCGGGAAGGTCGTAAAGCAAGCGGGGAAGGCTGAACAGCAAGCAGGGCAGGATGGACAGCAAGCAGGGCAGGATGGACAGCAAGCGGGCAGGCTGGACAGCAAGCGAGGAAGCTTTTGCGGGTGGCCGACAGCTAAGGAAAGTAAAGGAGAAGAGGTAGGGAAGATAAAAGGAGAGATACAATCACTACCTTGGAGTAGGATATAGCCGGAGCACCACCACCTCCTCAGGTACAGCTCATAAAGGAAAAAAGAACTCATCACAAAAATAAAAAATCAACACACAGAAGAAACTCACCATACTCTTAGCAAACTAGCATACATATAACCCTAACTAGGTGGGAAACAAAAAAGAAGAAAAAAAGGGGAAAGGAAGGAGGAGGATACGCAAAAGTAAAAACACCAATGCCGCCTCTCCCCTAAGTCCCGCTCAATAAGGGCAGGAGACACGAAAACACAGGTCGCCTAGTTCGCCTGATGTCGCTCGCCCCATTGAATGTACCAGTCGGTTCAGCTAGCTACTTGTTTTTCTGTCTCCTCTAGACCAGCGACAATGCGAGACCGCTTCCGCGGCCACGCAAGGGAAGCCCAACGTCGGTCTCCCGAGGTTGGGGGAGCTTCGAATTTATTTATCGAAACTTCAAGCTCCTCATAATACTGTGTCCCGTAGGCGATGTTGAATAGCCCTCTGGCAGGTCGGTCATGTATATGTTGTCGTTCCAAAGCACACTTTGATAGAATAAATATTCGTCCATCTTTGGCACGCACTGAGCTGAAACTGTAGGAAGACGAGTATTCTCACTAAGCACATATCGAGCCATCTCAGTTGTAAACTGCTTCTTCCACTCATAATCGGCTGAGTGCATCTCATGAACTAGTATGTAAGAAGAAGTCAAATCTGAGGTGACAACAATTGAAGGGAAGAGTGAAAAATAACGAGGAGATGATGTGGCAACCGCTGCAAGTTTTGCCACAGCTGCAGTAGTAGAAATAATTTCTTTAGCTCCTTCACAGAGATGAATATAACCTCCTTAATTACAAACAATTCTGGATGACGAGCAACAAAATCAAGCTTTTCATAGTGGTTCTTATAATCATGTCAGTGCAGAGGTGCAAGCACTTTTCCAAGCCACCAAAAGTATTAAATAAAGTACAATCAATATCAAATGTACAACGAAATGAAAATAAACAGAAACTAAATAAAATACAAAAAATATTGAATAAAGTATAAATAATATAATAATAAATACTCCAATCACGCTCCTACTATCGCACTAGTAATTTGTTTCCTTAACTTTGTCATCTAGCTCGCACATTTTATGTCTATAGCACAGTGGTGAAAGCATTATTCTCAAGCTGTGACAAAGAATGTCCAAAACGGTACTCAAATTCCTCAGCAGATACATGCTCCTGATCCTCGTTCGCCCTACAGAAGTCGATGTCAATGCGAGAAGAATGTCTCTGAATATAATTGTGAACCAACATCGTGGCAATCACAATTTGCACAAGTTTGGGAAACGAGTACGAGGACATATCAGGGAGTATAACTCATTTCTTCTAAACACCAAAAATCCTCTCAATGACACCGTGTAAGGAAGAATATTTTTTATTGAACATTTACTTTCTGCCTCGTGTTACATTGTTCGTTCGCACAAAGTTTGGTATGTGGTATCTCTTATCAGGCTATGACTTAAGATACCCTCGCCGCAAAAGATATTCAGCACTAACCAAATAACATTTGTCTAATATGCATTGTATGATTAGTTATGAGATAAAAGTGAATTACGAGAGTAGCTGAGTCTCAAGCGTACCTGCAGGAATATGTAGGAAGTTGTACTTATTATTTCGTGTTGCAGCTTTGAAAATTATGTCATGTGTACTGCCCTCTTAACCGTTCATGACAAAAGTGAAACACTTGTTGAAGTTGCATACAGTCATGACATTCTGCATTAGCAACCCGCAACAGCCGATGAATGCAATCTTCTTATTATTTGGAACACGTGCATCAACGTGTGTTCCATAAATTATTTCAATACAATTCTGGAAAGAAAATGATGGGTTACGTGATAAAATTATTTTTTTTGTAAATTGAATATAATAAATTTAAGACCTTACCTTAAAGAACGACATGTGTCGTGCATCGTGTGAAATCTTTATGAGAGTTCATTCAAACGTTGGGTCTATTGGTTTTATGACTTGTGAAAAAATACTCATAAATGTCTTCAACCCCACTGAGAACTATCTGCAAATTGTTTCAGATAAGTGTTAGATCTCTTCATTGCTCCTCGCATTGATTCATTCTAAGATAATATGCAGAGGGTTTTCGTCAGCATCTCTCACAAAGTCATCCCGGAAGAGTCATGAAGTTCATGTTTTATGTGTAGTTCCTCCAACAGATCGTTGAATATCACTCGTGTCATGCAGAACATAATATTAAATCTTGTTGGGTGGCCTGCAAGCAACTCTCTAACCCATTTTTCATCAATATATGAGGATGTCATACAAGGAGAGTAATTTATGCACGAGTTATAATATTTGTATATCAAGCATACGACAACTGCAAATCTTCTATGCTTTTCTCTGGTTGCATCCATGTATATCATTATTGTATTGGCTGACATAGAAGCATCAATGAATTATTTACAATTATATTAGGTTACGAACAACACAATAAACATATAAGCATAAACATATAAACATCACTGAATAAGACATTTCTCAAACAGCTGAAATATCTATAGCAAAATGAATAACAATACACAGACATAAATGTCCCAAGTGATTGTAAATAAAAAAAATTCTCAAATTTTCTTGCGGTTATAAAAATATTGTATGTAGGTCACCTTATGATCTTCGGGCATCTTGACGAAAAAATCTCTACGGGTCGGTTCTTCAAGCAACTCTATTGCAAACAAGTACAGTGACAACTCCTCAAAAATTTTTCTAATTTCATTCATAATTTGCAGAACCTGGTCGACAGAATGTTCTTGAGACGTGTGGGATTCAGCGTTGTATGAAGCCACCAGCTGTGACATCTGGCTTTTAAGGATAGCAGCTCCCATTTTATTTTTATTCTCAATCTGATGATGCTTAGGATAACAGGTAGACTCAAGTTCATAGAGGTTCAGGCTGAAGACTTCGGTTGAATCACTCAATTGGTCGGCTCACAAGTTCTTGTGGGTGTCACCAAACCCTCTCTTACTGGGAGCACATGCATTGTTGCTCGTAGCAACGACACCCCCAAACATTTGATACAACATATTCTCCAACTCAGAATCAAATCCACTGATATTAAATTTATTTGCATCTGACACCGACTACAAACTCATAACATATACTTCAATTTAAAAATAAATTGAAATTGACCAAATTATAGAACATGTCAAAAATGTTTTCCGCATGTCTTTCTGTCGTTACTCATCGACAGCATCAATGCTTCGCTTCACCGGATCTCACCCCAGACCAGCTGATCTCCGTTTCGATTCCTTCCAAATTTTTCAACCATTTTTTAGTTGATCTCACTTATTCTTTAATTGCACCATATCTAACTTTTTGTCTGTACTTTTTTAAAAAAATTTTATAATATTTCGTCACCTTTTCTTGTTGAATATGTTGTAGACCTATTTCACAGAATCAACTCATTGAGGCAAATGTCACAAAATATTATGTTTGTTTCTTTATCCTATACTGCGGGTGTACCCGCCTCTTTGGTTTTAACCAATGTATTACTATGATGAAAACATTAAAGTTACAAAAATAAAAAATGCAGCAAAGTATGCACACAATGACACTATTGCACGCACCCCGCCACACCAAACCCAACCAAAACATCATTCACAGATGCAAACCTCACCACAAGAACAACACACCAAAAACAAATCCACCAAAAGCAAACCACGCACCGATATTCTAATCCTAGGGCCTCCTCTAGAAAAACAATGATCCATCACATAGGAATATGGCTGCACCGACTAATGTTGGCCAACTCACTCAACTTGTGTGGGCGACTGAACCCACAGGCCTACCAAAACTAAAGCCTAGGGCTAGCTACGAAGGAAAAGACTAAGGGTTTGAGATGGTTGTACCGACGAGTTGGTTGTTCGTCGTCCGGAGAAGTTCGGGAAGAAGCTCTCCCCGAAAAGAGAGAAGACTTTCACACTTTTCCGCGCAACGGAATCGTCTCTGTCCGTCGATGCTAAGGCACTCCGGCTAGGTTTCCGAACACCGGGGAATAAGGGCCCACGACGCGGTTGGGAGGAGGAGCTTGTTGGGGGCGTAAAAGAAAAATGTAGGGGAGAGGGGATAATCTCTGTCCTAGGTTCTGCGTGCGAAGGAGGTGAAAGCCGGCTGTGGAACGCCGGCTTGAGGTCCGCACGTCGGAGTAGGCTTCGCTGGCCGGAGACAAAACCGGAGAAAGGGGGCTGCGGTCGCGAGCGTTGAAGGTGACGCGAAGGATCAGGGATCCCACGAAGGCTTCGCTTGAGAGAAGGCTAAGGCCTGCGAGAGCTCGACGCCGGCGTCGAGGAAGCCTGCGGGACGCCTCCGGCAAGGACCGAACAGCCCGTGCGTGCTTAGGAGGCAACGACTGCCAAGCGCCTGNCAGGGATCCCACGAAGGCTTCGCTTGAGAGAAGGCTAAGGCCTGCGAGAGCTCGACGCCGGCGTCGAGGAAGGCCTGCAAGACGCCTCCGGCAAGGACCGAACAGCCCGTGCGTGCTAAGGAGGCAACGAAGAGAACGGCCGAGCGCCTGCGTCAATGAAGCCTTGGACGGGAGTCTCGGCACGGAGGAGAGCGTCGGCGGTGCAGCGTTCGCCGGCGAGGAGCTTCGAGCGAGAGTGAGCGCGCGAGGGCCTAGGGCACGCGGAAGTAGTTTAGGGGCAGGCGTCTGGGTGCTTCCAGTAAAATTTAGGTGTCATCCGGACAATTTTGTCAATAAATTTGTTCGTTTAAGCCTGTTTCTTGTTTAAGCCTGTTTTATGTGGCGCGAATGAGACTTGATAATGATATCGGCACTGTGCTCCTTTACACGAGTCGGAAAGGCTTAAACGAATGTTGCATTATGAGGATCAACACATGAATCAAAAAATATTTTTTTAAATTCGAGCGGACATCTTACACTCTCGTACCAACATTATAATCAACTAATTAGATTATATGTGCGATATTGCTTTTCTATAAAGACAATTATATTGTAAAATGAGGATCACACTTACATGTTGACTTTGACTTTGCATTGAATATTAGGTAAATTTATCAAGTGCTTTGTTAGGTTGCTTGAATAGTCAGTGTTAACTACATGCCAAAACTCATCTCCTCGAAGAGTCTGTTTGGGGCAGCTGGAGATTATTAAATAATTTGCTGATAAGCNTGGGTGCTTCCAGTAAAATTTAGGTGTCATCCGGACAATTTTGTCAATAAATTTGTTCGTTTAAGCCTGTTTTATGTGGCGCGAATGAGACTTGATAATGATATCGGCAGTGTGCTCCTTTACAGGAGTCGGAAAGGCTTAAATGAATGTCTTACATTATTTAAGACATGAATCAAAAAACATTTTTTAAACTCGAGCGGACATCTTACACTCTGATGCCAACATTATAATCAACTAATTAGATTATACGTGCGATATTGCTTTTCTATAAAGACAATTATATTGTAAAATGAGGATCACTCTTACATGTTGACTTTGACTTTGCATTGAATATTAGGTAAATTTATCAAGTGCTTTGTTAGGTTGCTTGAATAGTCAGTGTTAACAACATGCCAAAACTATCTCCTCGAAGAGTCTGTTTGGAGCAGCTGGAGATTATTAAATAATTTGCTGATAAGTTGATTAAAAATAATCTGCTGATAAGCTAGATGCGGTGACTATTATAAATTTTTATTTTTTGTTTGAAAAGTTAGATCGCTTTCAGCGTTTTCACACTGTACCTATTTAGGAGGTGCGGTGACAGCTTTCTGGCAACGATCTGACTTTTCCAAAAAAATAAAAATTTCTAATAGTTACCACATCTAGCTTATCAACAGATTATTTTTAATCAACTTATCAACAGATTATTCAATAACCTGCAGCTGCCCCAAAGTCGAGGTCTTGCTAATAAAATTTACAAATATATGGATTTACAACTATTGTGAATTATTAGACAAAGGAGACACACCAACAAGATAATAACACTCAAGATCTAGGTGGATAGAGAGAGAGAGAGAGAGAGAGCAATGAAGGTTAGAGAATGAGACCAGGATCATGTTATTTCTCCTTTTTGTAACATGAACCATGATATCTATCTGCACATTTGACCCCCATTTATGTAAAATGGTGCGTAGTGATTGCATGAATATAAAAAAAATATTATAATTAAGTTCTCTGGTGATGTTAATATCAAGACAGCATGCAACATCATAACGCCTCATGTTGCTTAAATGATCTTATAATACGTTCAATAATTGACCAATAAGATAATTTAATGAATGAACATGGTACACATTTTTCTGAGGCCTAGTTAGCCACAAATAGGGCCTAAGTTGGTCGTTGGGTCATTTCATGGTTATGTATTCGGGCAATTCTAGCAGAAGTTGGTGTTGGATACACCTATGTTGCATGGTCATCATTAGGGCATGAGCTGCTCACTGAGTAAACTCTCAATCTCGCTCGCAATAAATTTTCGAGATATTTGAAAAGAAAACAAGTTGTCGTAAACCCATGACAGTTATTGTTTGCAACATGAACGAGCAATCATGAAATAATGATCGAAAATTACATAAAATCAAATTATAATTACATCGCATCCAAAAATCCAAATTGCAATTCAACTTTTTTAAAATTATAANGCATGGTCATCATTAGGGCATGAGCTGCTCACTGAGTAAACTCTCAATCTCGCTCGCAATAAATTTTCGAGACATTTGAAAAGAAAACAAGTTGTCGTAAACCCATGACAGTTATTGTTTGAAACATGAACGAGCAATCATGAAACAATGATCGAAAATCACATAAAATCAAATTATAATTACATCGCATCCAAAAATTCAAATTGCAATTCAACTTTTTTAAAACTATAATCTAAATACAAAGCACAAATTTGTGAACAAATTATTTCTCCAAAAAACAAAAAAAAAAAGGAATAATAACCTTTCTCTCATAATTATTATTATGCTTCATGTAAAATTAAAATATTAAAGAAATTGATAAAATCAATTAAAATTTAAGGAATAAAAGTATAAAGTAGTAATTGTTATTTAAAAAAAAGGCGACAATTTCATATAATCCATCCCAAAAATTGATTTTTACAAATTAATCACCCAGAAATCGATGTNAAAAAAAAAAAAAAAAAAAGAATAATAACATTTCTCTCATAATTATTATTATGCTCCATGTAAAATTAAAATTTTGAAGAAATTGATAAAATCAATTAAAATTTAAGGAATAAAAGTATAAAATTGTAATTATGATTAAAAAAAAAAGGCGACAATTTCATATAATCCATCCCAAAAATTGATTTTTACAAATTAATCACTCAGGCGATCTTTCTGAACTACCAAATCGATGTATTTACGCTCGGCACGATCGAACTATTAAGAATTTGATAAAAATGAAAAACATGGATAGGGATTTTACTATAAACTTTGTTATTTGGGCGAGAATTTGAAAAATAGATGAAATATGAAGATTTTATTTGTAAATAGCAAATTTCAGGTGGTCTAGATGTAATTGCCCTCCTTAACACGTGTATGGAAAAACGTAAGAGTTGGGGCCAGATATCTTTAAATGCTTGAAAATAGAATTCATCCGAGATTTGAAAAAAACTGAATACAATNTAGATGTAATTGCCCTCCTTAACACGTGTATGGAAAAACGTAAGAGTTGGGGCCAGATATCTTTAAATGCTTAAAAATAGAATTCATCTGAGATTTGAAAAAACTGAATACAATATTCGAAATACGCGATAGCGAGATTGAAGTCCGAGGAAGAAATATGAGGTTGGATTTCATAGTGTTGTGATATCATGAATGTTTTATTTTCTTCTTTGTTTGTTGAATGTTGGTCGTAGCATTTTGATCTATTGTTTCGATTTGTAAGGTTTTAATGTTTGATGATGCTTTTTTATGAAATTTTCATTGCATCCATCGGTTAAGTTTTAGTTTTCTCGTTCCGAATTGTTGGAGCTTTTCGTGTTCTTGTTTCGATTTGTAATGTTTCGATGATTGATGTTAATTTTTCGTGCAATTCTCTTTGTTTCGTTGTAGNAAGTCCGAGGAAGAAATATGAGGTTGGATTTCATAGTGTTGTGATATCATGAATGTTTTATTTTCTTCTTTGATTGTTGAATGTTGAGCGTAGCATTTTGATCTATTGTTTCGATTTGTAAGGTTTTAATGTTTGATGATGCTTTTTATGAAATTTTCATTGCATCCATCGGGTAAGTTTTAGTTTTCTCGTTCCGATTTGTTGGAGCTTTTCGTGTTCTTGTTTCGATTTGTAACGTTTCGATGATTGATGTTAACTTTTCGTGCAATTCTCTTGGTTTCGTTGCAATTTTTAGTTTCCTTGTTTTGATTTGTAGTGTTTCGATGATTGATGATAATGTTGGTTGGATTCTCTGGATTTCGCTAGAGTTTTTATTAGGTTGTGTTTTGTTTTGTTATTTGGATTTGTCGGCGGTGTTTGGTAGCATATTAGTTATAAGATTTAACAATGGATTTAATTTAAATCCAGCCAAACACGATAATAAATAAACCAAAGGCTTAGTTAAATCCAATATTTTTCACGTTCTCTCTTTCTCTTCCCGCGTTTCCTCATTTCAACGACCAAAATCCACATTTAGTAAATCTGATTGTAAGCAGAATTTATCCCGCTCTCTCTTGCAGGCTCTTCCTTCGTAAAACCGGTCTGATAAATCCAAATTTATCATATTTGATAAATTACTATTTCCTCGATTTGCAGAGTTTCGATGTTGACGATAATTTCGGTGAAATTTTTCATAGGACTTTTTATTTCGTGTGATACAGTGATTTCGCTGATATCATCATGGCTGAGAAGAGGATTCAGAGGGAGTTGAAGGAGTATGAAAAGGAGTCAACAACAACTTGGGGATATGGTTTGTTTTTTTATTGCTCAAGTCTTGTGTATTTCNTTTGTTTTGTTATTTGGATTTGTCGGCGGTGTTTGGTAGCATATTAGTTATAAGATTTAACAATGGATTTAACTTAAATCTAGCCAAACACGATAAATAAATAAACCAAAGGCTTAGTTAGATCCAATATTTTTCACGTTCTGTCTTTCTCTTCCCGCGTTTCCTCAACGAACTAAAATCCACGTTTAGTAAATCTGATTGCGAGCAGAATTTATCCCGCTCTCTCTTGCAGGCTCTTCCTTCGTAGAGCCGGTCTGATAAATCCAAATTTATCATATTTGATAAATTACTATTTCCTCGATTTGCAGAGTTTCGATGTTGACGATAATTTCGGTGAAATTTTTCATAGGACTTTTTATTTCGTGTGATACAGTGATTTCGCTGATATCATCATGGCTGAGAAGAGGATTCAGAGGGAGTTGAAGGAGTATGAAAAGGAGTCAACAATAACTTGGGGATATGGTTTGTTTTTTTATTGCTCAAGTCTTGTGTATTTATTATTATCATTGCTTTTTTAACCTTTATGTGCTACACTTTATGTAAATTTCACAATTGTTTTTGTAAAAAAATGAGAAAGGGAAATACATGAAAGGTAGTTTGGCAAAGAATGAGGTTTAATTTAGTATTATTTAATAAATACTAAATCGAGAAAAAAATTACAATTAAATTTTAATTATTTTATTTCTATGAAAAAGAATTATTATTAGTTTTAATTAACTTCATTTTAAATTTCATTCCTAATCATGCTAAATAATAATTAGGTATTAATTAAAATAATTAATTGTTAAAACAAAAAAAAAATAATTATTATATAGGAAACAAAAGTTTAGCATTTATGAATTAATAATTAATTAGTTAATAACTATATGAAGTAATAAATATATAGAAANTAATTAAAATAATTAATTGTTAAAACAAAAAAAAAATAATTATTATATAGGAAACAAAAGTTTAGCATTTATCAATTAATAATTAATTAGTTATTAACTATATGAAGTAATAAATATATAGAATTTTTGAATGGTTGCAGTTATTGAGCCTGAGGACATGTTCCTATGGCGAGCGAGGATTGAGGGACCTGCTGATAGCCCTTATGCTGGCGGCTTTTTTTCTCTTTCCATCAATTTCCCAACACTTTACCCTCTCAAACCTCCACAGGTATGATGTTAACTCTCTCTCTCTCTCTCTCTCTCTCTCTCTCTCTCTCTCTCTCTCTCCCTCTCTCTCTCTATTTGAGGCTTTAGCTTGGATCGAACTATTCCAGTGAGTTACGAGCCAAATTAAATGATTGAATTTATTTTGATCCGTCTTCGGCGCGGATTAGGATTAGATTATGATCGAAATAAATTCTTATGTATTTACGTTTTTAGCACATAAACTTTTAGTTTTACATGCATAATGAACTGCTAGTTTTGTTGGCGAGTGATTTTTTGCTTGAGGGGAGTCTGGGGCCGACCAAGATGGGATCTAAGGGGGCAATTGTTCCCCCTCAAGTTTAGTTTTACTAATATGAAAGGGCAATTTGATCTTTTGTCTCTCATAAAATATTACTTTGCAATCTGTGACCCTAACAATTTCCCCTCTCATTCTTNCTCTCTCTCTCTCTCTCTCTCTCTCTCTCTCTCTCTCTCTCTCTCTCTCTCTCTATTTGAGGCTTTAGCTTGGATCGAACTATTCCAGCTGAGTTACGAGCCAAATTAAATGATTGAATTTATTTCGATCCGTCCTCGGCGCGGATTAGGATCAAGTTATGATCGAAATAAATTCTTATGTATTTAAGTTTTTAGCACCTAAACTTTTAGTTTTACATGCATAATGAAGTGCTAGTTTTGTTGGTGAGTGATTTTTTGCTTGAGGGGAGTATGAGGCTGACCAAGATGGGATCCAAGGGGGCAATTGTCCCCCCTCAAGTTTAGTTTTACTAATATGAAAGGGCAATTTGATCTTTCGTCTCTCATAAAATAGTACTTTGCAATATGTGACCTAACAATTTCCACTCTCATTCTTTACTGTCGAAAGAGGCTGGTTCATCATTTCACAAAAATAAATAAATAAAAAACACCATTTTTTGCAAGTAGGTTGGACGGGCTGATCCTGACCAGACTGGCTCACAAGCCAAAATGAAATATGAGCCGACTCATTTACAATTCGAGCGGGCTCGAAAATCAGATCAATTTATCCAGGATTAGATCGAAATTGAATCAGCTTGACATTGCATC
>JXCR01113669.1:94595-122774 GCA_002079205.1 Phalaenopsis hybrid cultivar | reverse complement strand
CTCTCTCTCTCTCTCTCTCTCTCTCTCTCTCTCTCTCTCTCTCTCTCTCGGATCCAGTTTTAGCTCGGATTAAATCATTTTAGCTGAGCTATGAGCCAAATTAAATGATTGAATTTATTTTGATTCGTCCTCAGCTCAGATCAAGATCAGATTATGATTGAAATAAATTCTTATGTATTTATATATTTAACAGCTAAACTTTTAGATTTACATGCATAATGCTTTGCCAGTTCAGTTGGTGAGTGACTTTTTGCTTGAGCGGGATCGGGGGCAGATCCAATTAGCCCCACTCCCCCGCTCAAGTTCAGCTTTTTAATTGCAATGGAAGGGTAATTCGGTTTTTAACCTCAACTAAAATATTACTTTTGCCCTTTTTAACTCTAGTAAAAAAAGATATTGGTTCCACCTTTGAGCTGAGTGACAACGGTTCAAATATCCTCATTTCAAAATAATAAAAAAAATTCATTTTTTTTTGCTGGTGAGTTGGTCGGGCAAGTCAAGGTGAGTTCGAGCCGAACCATCTGGAAAATCAGATTGACCCACCCCGGATTGGATCAAAATTTAGTAGCATCGATCCAACTAAAAAAAATCAATCTGATTTCAAGCCGGACATGAATTGGCTCAAAATCGGATCATTCAAAACAAGTTTCAAAATTGTCTACAAAACAAAGTTTAGAAAATTGCCGATTTAGTTTCTAAATTCATTTAAAATTAAAGCATTATGTAGATTAATGTAGACTTTTTATAAACTCTGAAATTAAAATGATCACATAAATAATCTGAGTACTATTTTAATGTCTTATATTTTAAATAAATATATATTTCAGATGATCTTATTATTTATTTACTTATTTTCAAAACAAAATGTAAGTTTTTGAATGTGGATATATATATATATATATATATATGGCAGATCACCTTCAAAACCAAAGTTTTCCATCCAAACATTGATGGCAGAGGCAGGATATGCCTTGACATTCTCGAAGATCAGTGGAGTCCTGCCATTAACATATCAAAGGTATCGTGTCACAACATCAAGTATCTAAATTTCCTCGCAAGTTTTGTTTTTGTTCGATTCTTTTTATANCAGATCACCTTCAAAACCAAAGTTTTCCATCCAAACATTGATGGCAGAGGCAGGATATGCCTTGACATTCTCCAAGATCAGTGGAGTCCTGCCATTAACATATCAAAGGTATCATGTCACAACATCAAGCATCTCAATTTCCTCGCAAGTTTTGTTTTTGTTCGATCCTTTTTATCCGTCACAAATTTTTGCAGGTTTTACTGTCAATCAGCTCCCTTTTGACGGACCCGAACCCGGACAACCCGCTCGAGCCAGAGATTGCTCATGTGTATAAGACCGATAGAGCGAAATATGATGCAATTGCTCGATCATGGACTCAGCAATTCGCCAAACCCTGAGAACCATATCATTAGTTATTTTACATAAAAAAGACTTTCTTGCTTAAAATTTTGTTCGGTGACTAAAGTTTGGACTTGCTCTTCATAGATGTGTCTTTTGGGCTCGCTTTGAGACTTATATACAACTATAATTATTGTTGTTTTTCGTAATGTGATTGTCTTTTGGATTGTGTTGTCATATTCTGGAGGCAAACTTATGGTGTTACGTGAGATTTGATACACACACGTATTTATATCTATATACGTATGTATTTATGTATAAATATATACATATGTATATTTATGTATGCACACACACACATTCATACAAATAGAGATAATTGCACATAGATACCCAGGTGGCTTTTAAAGCTACCGAACTGATGTATTTACGTGTGCCACGATGAAATGATTGAGAATTTGATAAAAATTAAAAGTACGAGCCGTGTATTTCATCATTAATAACGGACAAAAATCTTCTGATGATTTAGATAGATTTAGTATTTTGATTTGAATTAACTTTTTTTTGTCTATAACAAAAATAATAATTACATTTCTCTCCTATTATAATTATGTTATGGTATGGCTCATATACTATATATGGACAGACGCTGGATCGATACGGAGCGGAGCGGAGCGGAAGAATCTGTCCAAATTAAGAAGTTACGTGGTTTGGGGTGCGGGGGCAAAACCCCGCGGTATGGTACAGGGGTAATGCTGTAATTACATATTGTGTCTAGGGTTTACTCTGGGGTTATAAATAGACTTGTTAGTAATTCCAGGAGGTATCCTCTATTCTGTAACCTCTTTTCTGAATATTGAAAAGAAACTCGCCGCTCTGCTCCCGAGGACGTAGGCATCTTTGCCGAACCACGTTAAATCTCTGTGTTCTTCTGGATTTGTGTCGATTCTTGTTTTTCTTCGCCGTAATTTTCTCCCTAATTTTCTCAACAAATTATGTGCCATATAAAATATAATTTCTAAGAAATATTGATAAAACATATTAAAATTTAATAAATGAAAATATAAAGGATAATTATTGCTTGAATGAATACACAATTCATATGAAAACATAAGAATTGAATGGCATGCATGTAAATGCCCTAAGAAAAATGAAGAGATATTTACGAAGTCATATGAGATAGTACTTATTATATTTACATATATAAGATTAAGACTTTAATATTTTCACTCAAAATTTAAAATTTTAACATCACAAAAAAAAATATCATAATTGTTAAATTTTTAAAGTGATATATATATTTTTATATATAGATTTTTAATATTAAGCGTCGTAAATATAAATATTAAAAATCTACGTGTAAATTTGTAAATTCATATGGTTGTGAGTTATGTTTGTAAATTTCCTTAAAACAGAATTACCCGCCCGCGACTATGCGATGATAAGTTCATTCGGAAGTCGCCATATAGTAGCGAAGGGACTCGAAGCCGCTGTGCATGAGAACCGTGATATCGCAGTGAAGAAACCCTAGTCGTGAAGCAGGTGGAGGGGATAACCTAAATTTTTTTCTGGTTAGATTTTATTTCATTATTCAAGAAGTCATATTGTCGATGTTTTCTTTTTAGCGTTGGGCGAATTTTCGTCGCAGCGTTTTGATTAGGGTTGGATCCTCTTTTAGATTTCATTTTTTCATTTCTTTTGATGACCTGATTTTCTTAGATCCGATATTGATCTTCGATGTTGTTGAAGGTTTCCGATCCTGTTCTGATGGCTTCGAAGTGGACTCAGAAGGAGTTGAATGACCGGCATAAGGATCTGCCGACATCGTGCAATGCTAGTTTGTTTTGCATCGCTTTATTCTTCCATATTCTTATTTATCTGTTTCGAGCTGAGCTGCCCCTATTTCTTTCTGCTTGATCGAGTGTATGAACTGATTTGGTATTTGTTTCAATCTAAGTTAAAATTTAATTTTGAAGTTTTTTACATAACACTCCAACCATTCTCATTTACATACCTTTCACTCACATTTTTAACATTCAAACACAGTGCCACTTTATTTTGAAAGTTGAACCACTAATGTACAAATTATTCTTTTCTTCTAGAATCTTCTCCAAGGATGACTGTAAAGTAATTTCAAGATAAAATTTGACCACATGATTTATACACAATAAGTTATGGATGAATACCTAGTAAAATTAAGAAAAATAATATTATATGTTTGTTTGAGGATAAGATATTGAAATTTGAATTGTCAAAAACTCTTTCAAACTATAAAATGGTCCCCTAATTCTTTAGAGTGAACCTGGTCATTTAGGACTAGTGTTTATAGAAGTGTCAGTTTGGTCCCCGGATTCATTTAATATGGGTTGAAAAAGTTCCTAGTGAGGATTATTTTGGCCCTCCATTAAAATAAGATGGCGTCTGAATCAACTTTTATATAGAGTCTGAGACTAAAATGGCCCCATCTGAATAATCAGGGATTATTTTGACACTTTTTTATAAGTATGTTTCACATATTCTAATTAATTATTATTATTATTTTTTTGGACAGCTAAAGCGAGTTTTTGATTGTGTATGTATATGCCAGGTCTCATTCCGCACCAAAGTTTTTCATCCAAACATTAATAACAATGAAAACATACGCCTCGACATTCTCAAGGAGCGGTGGAGGGTGGAGTCGTGCTCTAACCATATCAAAGGTATTAATCCCGCAACATCAAGCTCCCCAATTTGTTTGCCAGTTCCGTTTGATCGTTTTATCACGCCCAAAACTTTGCAGGTTTTAATATCGATCTGGTTCCTTTTGACCGACCCGAACCCGGGTGACTCGCTCGTGCCAGATATCGCTCATATGTATTAAACCGATAGAGCGAAATATGAAACAATTGCTTGATCTCGGACCCATAAATATGCCATGGGGTGAGAATATGTGTTGCAATGGGGGCATATTTTTAGGCACCAAAACTTTGCTTTAACGTCAAAAGTTGTTCAATGACTACTAAACTTTCAATGAGGGTAATGTTAAGATGATGAAAATTAAAAAAGAAATGGGAAAAAATAAAAAATGGTAGAAGTTGTGGAAAGATTTACTAGGGGTGAGATTGGAATATGATGAAATAGTAGAAGCTTCAAATGAGTGGTGGAATGATAAGCATGTATATTTTTCATTTACTTCATATATTATTTTCAATAGTATATGCCAATATCACACTTTTACTCCTAATTATATAAGCTAATCTTGGTGTGAAGAACTTTCCTTATAATATAATAATGCCAGAGTTGGAAGAGAAGTTAAACATAACGTTTGTTCGTACAATAGCAACTTAGGAGGACATTCGGCTGCCAAGCCTGGGTATGTTACCTCCTGACCCACGAGAAAATACAATAGACTTATTAATTGCAGAGGAAATTCAAGAGATTGATTCTAATATTGAGAATGCTCATGAACTTCAAAGTTTGAGTTTAATTGATACACAATTGTAAAATACGAGAAAAATATAGAAAAGCAAAAGTCGAGAGGTAGAAGTTTTCTCAAAAATCAGATTGAGGCATTAGTTCATGCTTCCACATCTATTAGTGAACTTATATCTGCCTCAAATACTTCAAGAAACTCTATTAAAATACGTGATGCGCTTGAAGAGTTAGCGAATATATCTGATATAAGAAACGTTATCGAGTTTGACGACTTTGTTCTAGAGCTCATGAAAGAAAAAAAAATGAATGAAAGATTTTCATGCACATTCCAAAGGATGAAAAACTAGGATGACTCAGAAGAAAATACTACAAGAATTTATCTTGATTCAACATTACAATGATTTATTTGCTTATTACACACTACATAGTTTGATTTTAAATTCATCGACTACTTACATGAATCACATTTATGAAATTATACTACATATAATTTCTTTCATATCGAAGAAGTTTCATTGATTATGACATTTTCGTTAATGTTTGGATGTATGGCGATGATTTATATTTCTATACTTGTACGAGTGCTACTCTATGCGACAAATCTTATAGATTCTAATTTCATGTAACCCATGTTTATATTCTAACTTTATTATTCATTTGTTTTATTGTCATGAACTTGTTTATCGCTGACTATAACGATTGAAGAAGTGTCGGACGATGAAGCTGATGACTACGATATGAATGTATATCAAATAATGAGCTAACAGAAAAGACTCAAATTGTAAGTTCAAATAACACAATAACATGAATGCTCATTTATTACTGTGCACAATATATGAATGAGTTAACATATAAAACTCAAACAACTTCATTGACAAATGTGATTTTTTTCTTTCGGGCTGAAATTTTAAAACGGCATTTTTTACATAGTTATCTTTTGAATTGACTTCCTTAAAAGGCAAAGCCACCTCAAACGGGCCTAAAGTCTATGAGCCACAATTCAACGCAATGTCTTTGGTCGCATTGAGTATTTACTTTCCATAACCTTCTGATTCATTCTGCAAGAGAAAGTCACGAGCATTTAAAAAATTAATAATAATAAATTAATTTAAAAGTTAAAAATCAGTAAAATAACCAAAATAAAAGGAATTAGTCGTTAATTAAATATTTTGATATATTAGCAAATTGAGTGATTTCTAAAAATAAATAATCGTTTGGTATATATTGGGTTCTAATCATCATCATTAGTTTTATCATAATTGCTATTTACAATATTGAATACTATAAAGTAGAAATTATAATTTTGACGGAGTAGCCAGTCCTCTACCTGCCGAAGCAACAATCAACTCCCTTCTTGCAACTAGTAGAAGCCCTAAATATGCAATGGGTTTATGACCAAGTAAATGATGGAGTCTAGATCTAATATGGAGGTTAGTTATGAATTAGAGACTAAAAATTCTATTCAGTCAACTCCCAAACTCTCTAAATTTTCTTACAAATCGTAAACTCAAATATCATAACTTCCTTCATTGGTCTCAATTTGTATTTATGTATCTTTATGGTAAAGAAAAATAGGAACATCTTATGGGAATGGGCATAGTTTTTGAGATTACTTACCCCAACCACTGCATATGAAAAAATTAAGACCATATGGTTATCTCTTGGGTAGTCAACCCATTGACCACTGAAGCAAGAGAAAATTTCTTACCTTACAAAACTGCCAAAGAAATTTCGAAGTCGACAAGTGATACATATTTCAATGCTATGAATGCTACATAATTATTTGAGATCAAAATCAAGCATCAAGACCTTTGTCAATGATAGCTAAGTATCATCCAATATTTCAATATCTTGACAAATATTGGCTATAATTGGATATGTTTGAGACACATGTAGGAAAATTTTTATGATAATGTGATATTAAATCTATCATTGAGAAGAAGAGAACTATCAAATTTATTGTATGACTAACTCAAGAATTTGATGAATTGAGAGGAGGATCATGAGAATAAACCCACTTTCATATACCCATGAGTCTCTGCTAAAGTTAGAAGAGAGAGAGCAAAAAAAGTTGATGTTGACTGGAAATGAGAGTTCAACAAGTACTGCATGTACACCCATATTTCTTCCCACGACTCAATGCTCATGAGAAACCATCTCACATGTGACTATTGCAAGAAGATTGCACATCTCAAAGTCATTTATTGAAAATTTTAAGGAAAGCATGTTGATTGAAAATCTAGACATGGAAGAAAAGATCAATTAAAAAAGCCTATGCTACTACCACATCCAAAGGGTCAGATGAACCGTTCATCGAAGAACAACTTGAAATACTTTAAAAAACTCATTGGAGGTAATTGAGAACAACACTGCAAGGTAATATATCATTCTTCCATCTTGTCAGTAATGGGAGATTTAGATCGTGGATCATAGATTCACAAGTCCCTGATCATATGACATGAAATATCAATGCTCCAATCAACTATCAAAAGACTTCTATATCTAAATAGCCCGGACTTGTAGATGGATCACACTAAAAAATTACTGGAAAAGATGTGGAGCTCTCTCAGGTTATTACTCTTTATTTTTTATGTTCCATAGTTTGGCTATAATTTGATTTTAATTAGTAAACTTAATCATGATATGAAATGTATAACAAAATCCATTATAAATTCTTGTGAATTTCAGGTGGTGGCGTTGGGAAGGTGATTACAGTGTTGTAATGCTTTTAAGATTTTTTATTTATTCAAAGAAAGTCTCTCTCTATGTACACATATGATCCCAACTCCATAGCAACCTCAAATATTTTAGTTTGTTTATTCTTTGTGTATCGAAAAATAAATCATGTTATGATATTGTCGTGTAAGTCATCATAATTTCAATTATATTGTTAAATTATATCATCATTTATCTATCAATACAAGATTTGATAACTCGTCAAACAAACTAGAAATAGATATCTCATGATTTAATACAAACCTTCACTCTTTTTCCATCATCCACAATGTTATTTATGGATTTTCAAAGGTTAAAGCCCTAAGTGGGGCTTGATGGTTTTTCTCATTTATTTACGATCATACTGAAACTACTTAGGTATTCTAATGATGCAGAAATCTGAAATAACTAAAATCTCCTAAAACTTCCATGACATGATTCAAACTCAATCCTAATACAAAATTCATATTCTTAAAATTGATAATGGAAAAGAATATTCTATGTCCATCCTTGGGTTCTATCCTTTGAAATATGTAATCATCCATGTGAGTTTATGTATTAAAACTCTACCATAAAACGGGGTAGCTGGGAGAAAGAACATGCATGTACTTGAGCTATCCCACTTAATTTTGATGTCCCATCGAGTTCTAAAATATTTTTGAGGGGAAGCAGTTCTTATTGCAATATACCTTATCAATCGATGCCTAGTTGGTCCCTAAACTTTAAAACGCCACTTTATGTTTTGAAGGTTAGCCATCCTCACATAAATTTTTTCTTTTACTATACCATATAAAATCTTTGGGTGCGTATTTTTTGCTCACATTCATTCCCAAAATCACATAAAATTCAACCCTAAATCTATCAAGTGTAATTTCTTTGAGTATAAATCTAACAAATAGAGGTACAAGTACTACTCTCCTATTACCATAAAATACTGCAACGTCATGGATTCACATTTTTTAAAAACAATCCTACTACCTTATTTTTGACACTCAAAAGGAGAGTATAAATGAACATTAATCTTGGAATGCACTTGATGACACGTACAAAACCTCACAACTTTTTTCTCTTTCACATAATTCTCCTACTCGTCTTCCACCTAACTCTCCTATTCTTGTTGAGGATGTCCAACTAACCCAACCAGAAGTTGTACATATGGAAGAAGAAAAACCTTGAACATACGTACGCCAACTTGCAAAGACAGAATTGTTCTAACAAAAACTCAAGTTCCCATCCGCATTTGGTGTTAATGACAAGAAAAATTGGACTAGATATCTAATTTTGGAGTATTTAAATTTTGAGAAGCTATCCACATTCTATAGAGCATTTGTACTAGTTTTGATAATGTGCAAATTTCAAAATATATTAGTGAGGCCCTTGACAATTTTGAATGGAGAAAAGTAGTTGAAGAGGAGATTTGAGTACTAAAATATAGTTGCAGATGGATTTTTGCTAAACTCTCTCAGGATAAGAAGTCAATTGGATGCAAATGTATGTTTAATATCAAATACAAAGCAGATGGAGGTATTGAGAGATTTAAAGCTAGAATTGTTGTAAAATATTTCACTATAACCAGTAGAATTGTTTGGGAGACCTTCACACCATTTGTCAAACTGAACTCATTTGAGTTCTCCTTTCAGTAAAACTTAACAATGACTGGGGACTACATCAACTTGACAAAAAAAAAAAAAAAAATCTTCTTGAATTAAGATCTGTAATAAGAACCGTACACGGGGATACCACCAAAAATTGAAAATAATTCCAACAAACACCTAGCATGTAAATTCAAGAAGTCTATCTATGGGCTTAAGCAATCACCAAAGGAGTGATTTGAAAAAGGTTATAAAGTTATGAGTTCTAATGGATATTCTTAACGTCAAGCCGATCATACTATGTTCATCAAAGACTTTCAGGGAGGTAAGATTGTAGCACTGATAATACATGCAGATAATATGATTCTTACTGGTGATGTTGAAAGAGAAATTCTCAAGCTTAAAGAGTGATTGCCACTGAATTTGAAATCAAGAACTTTAGAACTATAAGATATTTTCTAAGTATGAGGGTAGTAAAGCTCAAGAAAGTCCTTATTATATCACAAATAAAATACATCTTAGATCTACTAACGGAGACATGTATGNAACCCCAACTTTATACTCTGGAGTGAGCTTCTGCACTGCAATATTTCCTAATGTAGAATGTGAAGCAACATCTTCCACAATATGTGGTGGCTGAATACAACCGAATAGTCGCGGTTCGACGGGTTTAGAAGCCACAATTCCCTTAAATACATGACCTTCATTGAGCTTCAAATCCAAAACAGCTTTAGCAGTGGATGGATCATAGTTAGGATTCAACTTCAGGTGAGACTGGAGCCTGTGTAAGCTCCCTTTATTTGAATCATTTTCCCTCCCATCGCAGGTCTGATCATTCGTGTTTTTTTCGCTTGCCGGACGAAAATTNCAAGAAGCCTCTTGAGTATGAATTAATTTTTGAGAAAATAAAAAATAGAGGTAATAGCCTACACTGATGCTAGTTGGTTGGGGAACACACTATAAATGGTTCTCCTCAAGTTACTTCTCCTATTTATGAGAAAATTTGGTAAAAGAATGCGTGTTCATCCCTAATATAAATATAAACTTAGCAAAGTAAATGTGGCTAGGAGAATACTTACTTGACATAGGTTCCTCCCCTAATTTAGCTATTTTTCCTATGGTTTCTCATAAAAATATTAGTTCAAATTCTTTTTGTGTGTCAATTCCTTCACGTTTAATTTCGTGGTTAATATAGATTAGTCTCCTTCATCACTAGTGTTCCCTTCTTTGCCAAATATGATTCAAATTTCTTCATCTTAATGTTGATTACATCTATACCTCACGGGGCTTTATGAACTTGACTATTGCATGAGCCTATATCCTTTAAATCGGATTGTTGCATAGATTTTATTTATTTATTTATTGAATCAGAATATGAGAATTATGTTTGATTCTAGCACCAATCATTTATTTACATCTGATAATTTTTTTCTTTATTAAAATTATCTCCTTTTATATTGTCAATGATAGTAGATTATATAATTGATAATTATGCAGCTATGTATACGTTGCATTAATTTTTTTATCAGGTAGCTAGAGTCTAAACCAATAATAATACGTTTGATCAGTTTAACGTGATATGAGAATGAATTGTTTGAGTAAATAAAGTGCACATAGTAATTGTAATAAGAAGAGAGTAACTTTGTATTTCTCGAAGACCAAATGTTTCACTACCTTTTCTAGCATTCGAGATTGACCCTATATATTTTGTTTGTCATGATCTCCTATAATAAGGTCTGTGAGGTTGTAGTTTGTTATGTATGGTGTCCAGAGACACCAGCGACCATCCGACCATTCAAACTTCATAGTGATGTGGTCGGATCATCTCCATTGTCGGGACGCACGGTTCACCGGATGTAATAACTTTCCCAGTTTTTAAGAGCATGAATCAGAAAAAAAGTACCTTTATCCGAGTACAAATCTCTACCACTTCACCAATAGGCGCCCAATCTCCGAAGTTCCTTTCAATGAACTGATATGCAACACCTCCTCTCCCACTTCTAATTATAAACATCCCCCCCTTGATTCCACCTTCTCCTTTTAAATTTTGATCGAATCCAGTAGCTTTGGCAGCCTTGTAATTAGCTCTTGCATGGGAATTCAGTATAAAACCAGTTAAAAACCCCTCTTTGAGTAGCTTTCCCCCTCCAAGAGCTTTGAAAAACCCCATGGTTTGATCAATCACAATAAGCCCACCCCAATAACGAGGCCAAAATTCTCTCACCTGAAACATAGAAAATAAGAAGTGTCAAAGTGGTCTTCGAATTCATTGTAGATGTCTATTTTAATCCAAGGGCATATTAAAATGCCAGATCAGTCCTCAAACTCTTTTAATGCGTGCTAAAATTGACATTTTTTTTATATAGATTTTGGGATTAAAATGATCCCATGTAAATAGTCAGGGACTGTTTCGACTCTTTGCTCCATAAAAAATGTCGTCACGTAGAAATCCATAATTAAAAACCATAGATTAGTGTAGCAGAAATCACCTCGGACTCTATCTTTTCGTGCAGAACAGCAACAAGTTTAAACCCCAATGCATCAAATATTGCTTTCCTTGAATACAACTGATGAGCTTCAGCTCTGCACATAATGCACCTAAAAACATAAACATCTAAGAATTCACTATCAGGAAGTACTTAACATATTATGTTTCAGATGAAAAAAAAACATAAACACAATAAAAAGAAATGATAGAAAACATAAAACAAAAGTGATCCCAAACAGCCTCTTAGCTGCAAATAACTAAGGCTTAGTTCGTACCCGGGGCGTCGAATGCACAACAGAACCGTCGCCTTTTCGCTCCATAAATCTGAAGCTTTCATAGGTGGAGCTTTGGTTTCCAGCAGTCGTTGAACCCCAACTTTATACTCTGGAGTGAGCTTCTGCACTGCAATATTTCCTAATGTAGAATGTGAAGCAACATCTTCCACAATATGTGGTGGCTGAATACAACCGAATAGTCGCGGTTCGACGGGNCAAACCTATTGATATTCTAATGGATCCCAACAAGAAGCTTAAAAAGGGTGAAGAAAGTACATCTGGGGATAAGGGAATATATCAAAGATTGCTAGGAAAACTCATATACCTATCACATACTAGGTCATATATTGCATATTCTGTTTGCATTGTGAGCCAACACATGAATTGCCCGAGTGAAGAACATTTGGAGATGATGTACATGATTCTAATGTTTCTCAAGAAGACTCTTGAGTATGAATTAATTTTTGAGAAAATAAAAAATAGAGGTAATAGCCTACACTGATGCTAATTGGGTTGGGGAACACACTATAAAAGGTTCTCCTCAAGTTACTTCTCCTATTTATGAGAAATTTGGGTAATAGAATGCGCGTTAATCTTAAATATAAATATAAACTTAGCAGAGTAAATGTGGCTAGGAGAATATTTACTTGACATAGGTTCCTCCCCTAATTTAGCTATTTTTCCTATGGTTTCTCATAAAAGCATTAGTTCAAATTCTTTTTGTGTGACAATTCCTTCACGTTTAAATTCGTGGTTAATATAGATTAGTCTCCTTCATCACTAGTGTTCCCTTCTTTGCCAAATATGATTCAGATTTCTTCATCTTAATGTTGATTACATCTGTACCTCACGGGGCCTTATGAACTTGACTACTGCATGAGCCTATACTCTTTAAATCGGATTGTTGCATAGATTTTATTTATTTATTTATTTTTTTTTTTGAATCAGAATATGAGAATTCTGTTTGATTCTAGTACCAATCATTTATTTACATCCGATAATTTTTTTCTTATTAAAATTATCTCCTTTTTATACTGCCAATGATAGTAGATTATATAATCTATAATTATGCAGCTATGTATACGTTGCATTAAATTTTTTATCAGGTAGCTCGAGTCTAAACCAATAATAATGCGTTTGATCAATTTAATGTGATATGAGAATGAATTGTTTGAGTAAATAAAGTGCACATAGTAATTGTAATAAGAAGAGAGTAACTTTGTATTTCTCGAAGACCAAATGTTTCACTACCTTTTCTAGCATTCGAGATTGACCCTATATATTTTGTTTGTCATGATCTCCTATAATAAGGTCAGTGAGGTTGTAGAGGGGATGCATTATGGAACTTAATGTCTATAGAGTTTTTGAAATAAATCCGCCGAAAATCCTTTCAAATCTCTTTTGAAAAAAAATATGAAATCAAAATCAGATTTCATGAGTTATAATAAGATTTGATTAGGGGAAATTTGATGGAATTAATCTTCTCAAATCCTAAAAGTCGGAGCTTCGTGCACCTTACAAATTTCTTAAAAATTGTTATGTACGGTGTCCAGAGACACCAGCGATTATCCGACCATTCAAACTGCATAGTGATGTGGTCGGATCATCTCCATTGTTGGGACGCACGATTCACCGGATGTAATAACTTTCCCAATTTCTNTATGTATGTAAGTGCCCCAAATTTTAAATGAGGGTCATTTACATACATAATACCGATTTCTAACGTATTTACATATGTAACACAAACTTTGTATTTTATATTTATACCCCCCGAATCTTTCCTATCACATAACATCATTGTAACTTTTAAAAATTTTAGTACAGCTATTCATGCATAGGTAAGTGGTATGTATGTAAAATTTAAAGTTTTGGTGTTAGATTTATAAATACATAAGAATTTAGGGGTATGTTTGTAAATCTTCCTTTATGTAATTATGATAAATACATGGGTGTCAAAGCAACAAAAATGCAAATTTGGAATCCAAAAAAAAAAAACGTCTTTCCCCCCTCCATAGCTCATAATTGTTTTAGGGCCATATTTACATGCATATCACAAAAATTTTATGTATTTACATATCTAACACTTAAACATTCATATTTACATACATAACCTTTAACTTCACATCAAAAATACCGTCACTATTTTTTTAAAAGTCTTAAAAGTGAAGTACACCTTCTCATGCACTGGTTTAGAATACCAAGGTTTTGCAAGTAAACCTTTGGGTGTTAGATATGTAAATACACAAGAATTGTGTGCTTCATATGTAAAATTCCTTAGCTTTTAGTTGAGAGGAAAAATATACGTTTTCTATGTTCTAATTACTCCAAAATAAATTGAGAATTGAAAAAATGAACCTTCTGCTGCTGTGTTAATTTAAGCAAATCCATGTCTTCCAGGCTTACAATCTTCAGAGTTGGCACATCATCCCATCCTGCTGCTACAAACTTAGGAATCAGCTCACTCAGAACTCCATTACCCACAAACTCCTCTATTGCAAAAGAAGCCATTGATTCTTCCTCTAATTCAATAGCCATAAATAAATAAACATATTTTTGTAATAAAATAATTTAAAAAAATGATTTTTTTGCAAAATAATGGTAGAAAGATGAAATTTTTACCTTTGAATTGCTGCTGAAACTAGGTGGAGATTCCTGAATCAAAAACACTTCAATTCAATAGGCAGTTTTTTTTGTCTTGCAAAGCAGCAGAAGCTGAAAGCTCAGGACTTTGGAAGATGGAGCAAGATCTTACCTTTGAATTGTTACAGAAAGGAAGGATAATTTCTTCTGAAACTGAATGGAGATTTCTGAATCAAAAGAACAGCTCTTCTGTCTATTTTATGGGTGAATTTCGCAATACAAATAGGTGGACTTGTTGGGAAAAAAATGAGCAAATACATAAATAATTTGAAACCATTTTTGTTTGACTTTTCATTTTGAAGGAGAAAGGTTTTATTTGATTGGAGGCGTTTCTGCTGATTTGCAAATATTCATCGGCCGTGGTCTGTTAGTAGAGCAGTCTCTTTAAAGAACATAAATCTCTTCAGGTCATGAGTTTGAATCCCCCTCTGACCAATTTGCCGGTAGTGAGGGCGGTCCTCAAATAGTTTGGCACATGAGAGTGGCTAGGGGATCGTATAATAGGCTTGGATCATTCTTATATATATATATATATATATATATAAACTTTAGGCTCTATTGAGTGTGAGTTATAGGCTTCTTTATTTGCCAAATGGTTAGACTGAACGAAATATGTGACAAAAGTCTGATAAAACATAGAAGATAGATGATATTTATATAATATATATTTGAACTTAAGAAAAATATAAGATATTTATTCATAATATAGAAGAAAAATTTTCATTTAATTTATATATCTGTATTTAAATTTCTCTTTGTTTTATAGCCATAGTACAGGATTCATTTAAAATAGTCCATTCTTATTCATATTTATATATCTGAGGAGACCTGAGTTATAGTTATATATGTACTGTGATGTTGAAGCTCTTAAATTTAATTTGGGGAAATTTACATATTTACCACACAATTTTGATGTATTCACAAATCTAACATTTAAAGCTTTATATTTACCTTGCGCATGAAAAAGGTGTATTTAGGTTTGTAATGTTGGTATTTTTGATATGATGTTAATGATTTGAGTGGTCTGTATATGTGAATATCGAAGTATAGGTGTTAAATATGTAAATATGTAAGGTATTTATGTAAATGCCCCGAAAATTTTGTTGGGAGCTACTAATGTAAAGATGGCTAAGTAAAATATGTATTTATTTTTTTAGCATAAATATATAACATTTGCATAAAATTATAAGACCGCCATCTTTCACCACAACATGGCACCTTAAGCTCATTTTATTTAGTGAAGATAAAATTATATTTCCAAAGATTTTAGATCAAATATATTTTTTTATTGGGATAATTACATACATAGCCCTTGAAATATTGTTATTTACAAAATTTGTTATTGCGGTGATATTTTTAAATTACCGTTGGGGTTCAATTCTGATGTTTGAATGAGAATTTGAAAATTACATGAAAGAGAAAAAAAAATATTACATCAGGACTCCGCATGTAGTGTTACATGCGGAGTCCGATGAAATCACGGTGACAGAAAAAAAAAATCGACCCGGTAATACGGGGGAATATTCCCCCTGTGTTATTAATGTGCTATTATATGTTATTGTATTCTCGAATATTCCTGGTGTTATAATAACACAATAACACATGAATAATACGGGAGAAATATTCCCTTATGTTACCGGACAGATTTTATTTTTTATTTTTTTGTCACCGCCATTGACTTTGCACTTAACTCTACGTCCAGACTCCTGATGTAATATTCTTTCAAGCAAGAGGGGGTGAGATATTTAAATAGCAAAGTTTTTATGTATGTAATTATTTCATCTTTTTTCTTACACTCCTACCAAAAGAAAATTTCATCTCATACTCCTTCCATTACCTTTTTATTTTTTTTATTTTTTTTCTATAATTTTGGTCATACTAACCACTTGAATTGGGGTGACATATTAGTTTGTGGGCCCTACAAGCATTAAAATAAGCACATTTGGTTAATAAGGTCCACCAATTAGGTTAGCAAATCACAACTCATTCCAACACATATATAGAGATATGATTGCCCAAACTTCATAATTTAATTGATTATATTATTTGTAATTTTCTCCATTTTAGTTTAGTTTTGGCTCATAATGACTCAACTTTCTCTTTTTATCATATATCTTAGGGGCATTTACACGCAAACCCCACAATTATTATGTATTTACATATCTAACACCTAAACTTTCATATTTACATGAATAGCTCCCATTTCACTATTACTTATATTTTAAATTTGACATGCATAGTTTTATGACACTATTGTTATATATGTAAATATGAAAGTTTAAGTGTCGGATATGTAAATGTATATAAATTTATGAAGATTTACATACATAATATATAATTATTATATATTTACATGTTAAACACCAAAATTTTCATATTTAATTTTATAACACTTGGTATCAAACTATACAAAATAAAAAAAAAATGATGCATTTCATATTTAAAAAATTAGTAAGAGTGACATTTTTGATGTGATGTTTAAGGTTTAAGTGGCATACATGTAATATAAAAGTTATGGGTTAGATATGTAAATAGATAAGTAGTGTGGTTTAAATATGTAAAATGAATTATCCGATTTTAATGAAATGGTCAACCTATTACTGGGGAATTGTACGAGTTAGAAAAATTAAGACATGGGGGATTGTTTGTTGAGCTGTTCATTGACTCAGAATAATTTTCCAGTTATACAATATTGCATTTTGATAAATAATTTAATATTTATTTTATGGGGCATTTACATAAATACCACCAAATTCCTATCAATTTACATAACTAACATCTAAACTTCAAATTTTAATGCCATGTTAAAAATACCACGATTTGAATTTTGAAGAATTGAAATATTTATTTATATCTTACATTTATAAATCATACCATTAATATTTAATATGATAATAAGTAGTAATTCTGATATTAAATAAATATGGATGTAATAGAGAATAATAGACCCTAACTGCTTGGAGCAATTATTAGGCACTGAGTCTGCATCATCAATACAACAAATACAACTAAAATATGATAATATTCGTGTCTTCCGCATCTTCCGTACCTAGGGCTGTTAAGGACTTGAGCTTGAGTGAGCTCTGGCTTGGCTCGTTCGAAATTGCTCTAGTTTGAAATCGGTTCAAAATTGACTCTTGAATAACGTTTTAGTTCTCAACACAATTTAAATATTTTTGTTCGTGTTCGTCTCGTTAAAATTAATTGAAAAAAATAAATGTAATATTGGATTCGAACATACACCAAATCTATGTTAAAGAATAAACATAATCACATTACCGCANATATCTAACACCTAAACTTTCGTATTTACATGAATAGCTCCCATTTCACTATTACTTATATTTTAAATTTGATATGCATATTTTCATGCATAGTGTTATGACACTATTGTTATAGATGTAAATATGAAAGTTTAAGTGTTAGATATGTAAATGTATAAGAATTTATGAAGATTTACGTACATAATATATATTTATTATATATTTACATGTTAAACACCAAAATTTTCATATTTAATTTTATAACACTTGGTATCAAACTATACAAAATAAAAAAAAAATGATGGATTTTATATTTAAAAAATTAGTAAGAGTGACATTTTTTNATATATTTACATGTTAAACACCAAAATTTTCATATTTAATTTTATAACACTTGGTATCAAACTATACAAAATTAAAAAAAAAATGATGGATTTTATATTTAAAAAATTAGTAAGAGTGACATTTTTGATGTGATGTTTAAGGTTTGAGTGGTATACATGTAATATAAAAGTTATGGGTTAGATATGTAAATAGATAAGTAGTGTGGTTTAAATATGCAAAATGAATTATCCGATTTTAATGAAATGGTCAACCTATTATTGAGGAATTGTACGAGTTATAAAAATTAAGGNTTATTTCCTATATATATATATATATATATATATATATATATATGTCATCGGCCGTGGTCTGTTAGTAGAGCAGTCTCTTTAAAGAACATAAATCCCTTCAGGTCATGAGTTTGAATTCCCCTCTGACCAATTTGCCGATAGTGAGGGCGGTCCTCAAATAGTTTGGCACATGAGGGTGGCTAGGGGATCGTATAATAACCTTCGGTCATTCTCTTATATATATATATATATATAAACTTTAGGCTCTATTGAGTGTGAGTTATAGGCTTCTTTATTTGCCAAATGGTTAGACTGAATGAAATATGTGACAAAAGTCGGATAAAACATAGAAGATAGGTGATATTTATATAATACATATTTGAACTTAAGAGAAATATAAGATATTTATTCATAATATAGAAGAAAAGTTTTCATTTAATTTATATATTTGTATTTAAATTTCTATTTGTTTTATAGCCATAGTACAGGATTCATTTAAAATAGTCCATTTCTTATTCATATTTATATATCTGAGGAGACTCTACGTTATAGTTATATATGTACTGTGACGTTGAAGCTCTAAAAATTAATTTAGGGAAATTTACATACTTGCCACACAATTTTGCGCATGAAAAAGGTGTACTTCACTCTTAAAAAGGTTTGTAATATTGGTATTTTTTATATGATCTTAATGATTTGTGTTGAGAAAATTAGGGCGAAGAAAAACAATAACGACACAAATTTAGAAGAACAAATAGATTTAACGAGGTTCGACAAAGATGCATACGTCATCGGGAGCAGAGCGGCGAGTTTCTTTCACTATTCAGAAAAGAGATTACATGATAGAGGACACCTCCTGGGGTTACTAACAGGTCTATTTATAATACCAAGAGTAAGCCCTAGATACAATATGTAATTATAGCATTACCCCTGTACCATACCGCGGCGCTTTGCCCCCGCACCCCAACCCACGTAACTTCCCAATTTGGACAGATTTTTCCGCTCCGCTTCGATCCAGCGTCTGTCCCGATATGATATATGAGTCATAGCATAACAATTTCAGTGGTATGTATATGTGAATATCAAAGTATAGGTGTTAAATATGTAAATATGTGAGGTATTTATGTAAATGCCCCGAAAATTTTGTTAGGAGCTACTAATATAAAGATGGCTAAATAAAATGTGTATTTATTTTTTTAGCATAAATATGTAACATTTGCATAAAATTATAAGCCCACCATTTTTCACCACAACATAGCACCTTAAGCTCATTTTATTTAGTGAAGATAAAAGTATATTTCCCAAGATTTTAGATCAAATATATTTTTTATTGGGATAATTACATACATAGCCCTTGAAATATTATTATTTACAAAATTTAGCATTGCGGTGATATTTTTAAATTACCGTTGGGGTTGAATTCTGATATTTGAGCGAGAATTTGAAAAATATAAGAAAGAGGAAAAAATATTACATCAGAACTCCGCATGTAGTGTTACATGCATAGTCCGATGAAATCATGGTGACAAAAAAAAAAATCGGTATGTAACACAGGGGAATATTCCCTCTTGTTATTCATGTGTTATTGTGTTCTGANTTTACAAAATTTAGCATTGCGGTGATATTTTTAAATTACCGTTGGGGTTGAATTCTGATATTTGAGCGAGAACTTGAAAAATATAAGAAAGAGGAAAAAATATTACATTAGAACTCCGCATGTAGTGTTACATGCAGAGTCCGATGAAATCATGATCACAAAAAAAAAAAAAATCGGTCTGGTAACACAGGGGAATATTCCCTCTTGTTATTCATGTGTTATTGTGTTCTGAAATTTTCTTGGTGTCATAATAACATTATAACACATCAATAACACTTGAATAACACACAATAACATATGAATAATACGGGAGAAATATTATTTTATGTTACCGGACTGATTTTATTTTATTTTTTTGTCACCGCCATTGACTGCACTTAACTCTACGTGCAAACTCCTGATGTAATATTTTTTCAAGAAAGAGGGGGTGAGATTTTTAAATAGCAATGTTTTTATGTATGTAATTATTTCAACATTTTTCTTACACTCCTACCAAAAGAAAATTGCATCTCATACTCCTTTCATTACCTTTTTATTTTTTTTTATTTTTTTGCTATAATTTTGGTCACACTAACCACTTGAATTGGGGTGACATGTTAGGGTGTGGCCCTACAAGCATTAAAATAAGCACATTTGGTTGNATGTAATATTTTTTCAAGAAAGAGGGGGTGAGATTTTTAAATAGCAATGTTTTTATGTATGTAATTATTTCATCATTTTTCTTACACTCCTACCAAAAGAAAATTGCATCTCATACTCCTTCCATTACCTTTTTATTTTTTTGCTATAATTTTGGTCACACTTAACCACTTGAATTGGGGTGACATATTAGGNTATGTATGTAAGTGCCCCAAATTTTAAATGAGGGTCATTTACATACATAATACCGATTTCTAACGTATTTACGTATGTAACACAAACTTTGTCTTTTATATTTATACCACTCTAATCTTTCCTATCACATAACATCATTATAACTTTTAAAAATTTTAATACGGCTATTCATGCATAGGTAAGTGGTATGTATGTAAAACTTAAAGTTTAGGTGTTAGATTTATAAATACATAGGAATTTAGGGGTATGTTTGTAAATCTTCCTTTATATAATTATAATAAATACATGGGTATCAAAGCAACAAAAATGCAAATTTGGAATCCAAACAAAAAAAAAATTCTTTCCCCCTCCATAGCTCATAATTGTTTTAGGGTCATATTTACATACATACCACAAAAAATTTATGTATTTACATATCCAACACCTAAACATTCATATTTACATACATACAATTCGAACCTTTAACTTCGCATCAAAAATGCCCCGTCACTATCTTTTTAAAAGTCTTAAAAGTGAAGTACACCTTTTCATGCACTGGCTTAAAATACCAAGGTTTTTGTTAAGTAAACCTTTGGGTGTTAGATATGTAAATACACAAGAATTGTGTGCTTTGTATGTAAATTTCCTTAGCTTTTAGTTGAGAGGAAATATATACGTTTTCTATGTTCTAAGTACTCCAAAATAAATTGAGAACTGAAAAAATGAACCTTCTGCTGCTGTGTTAATTTAAGCAAATCCATGTCTTCCAGGCTTACAATCTTCAGAGTTGGCACATCATCCCATCCTGCTGCTACAAACTTAGGAATCAGCTCACTCAGAACTCCATCACCCACAAACTCCTCTATGGCAAAAGATGCCATTGATTCTTCCTCTAATTCAATAGCCATAAATAAATCAATAAATAAACAGATTTTTGTAATAAAATAATTAAAAAAAATGAATTTTTTGCAAAATAGTGGTAAAAAGATGAAATTTTTACCTTTGAATTGTTGCTGAAACCAGGTGGGGATTCCTGAATCAAAAGCACTTCAATTCAATAGGGAATTTTTTTTTTCTTGCAAAGCAGCAGAAGCTGAAAGCTCAGGACTCTGGAAGATGGAGAAAGATCTTACCTTTGAATTGTTACAGAAAGGAAGGATAATTTCTTCTGAAACTGAAAGGAGATTTATGAATCAAAAGAACAGCTCCTCTGTCTATTTTATGGGTGAATTTCGCAATACAAATAGGTGGACTTGTTGGGAAAAAAAATAAACAAATACATAATTAATTTGAAACCATTTTTGTTTGACTTTTCATTTTGAAAGAGAGGTTTTATTTGATTGGAAGCGTTTCTGCTGATTTGCAAATATTCCAAATTTATTATTATTTATTTCCTCTATATATATATATATATATGTCGTCGGCTGTGGTATGTTGGTAGAGCAGTCTCTTTAAAGAACATAAATCCCTTCAGGTCATGAGTTTGAATCCCCCTCTGACCAATTTGTCGGTAGTGAGGGCGGTCCTCAAATAGTTTGGCACATAAGTGTGGCTAGGGAATCGTAACCTTCGGTCATTCTTTTATATATATATATATATAAAAACTTTAGGCTCTATTGAGTGTGAGTTATAGGCTTCTTTATTTGCCAAATGGTTAGACTGAATGAAATATGTGACAAAAGTCTGATAAAACATAGAAGATAGGTGATATTTATATAATATATATTTGAACTTAAGAGAAATATAAGATATTTATTTATAATATAGAAGAAAAATTTTCATTTGATTTATATATTTGTATTTAAATTTCTCTTTGTTTTATAGCCACAGTACAGGATTCATTTAAAATAGTCCATTCTTATTCATATTTATATATCTGCGGAGACTCTACGTTATAGTTATATATGTACTGGGACGTTGAAGCTCTAAAAATTAATTTAGGGAAATTTACATACTTGCCACACAATTTTGCGCATGAAAAAGGTGTACTTCACTCTTAAAAGGTTTGTAATATTGGTATTTTTTATATGATGTTAATGATTTGTGTTGAGAAAATTAGGGCGAAGAAAAACAGTAACGACACAAATTCAGAAGAACAAAGAGATTTAACGAGGTTCGACAAAGATGCATACGTCCTCGGGAGCGGAGCGGCGAGTTCTTTCACTATTCAGAAAAGAGATTACAGAATAGAGGATAACTCCTGAGGTTACTAACATGTCTATTTGTAACACCAGGAGTAAGCCCTAGATACAATATGTAATTATAGCATTATCCCTGTACCATACCGCGGCGCTTTGCCCCCGCACCCCAACCTACGTAACTTCCAAATTTGGACAGATTCTTTCGCTCCGCTCCGCTTCGATCCAGCGTCTGTCCCGATATGGTATATGAGCTATACCATAACAATTTCAGTGGTATGTATATGTGAATATCAAAGTATAGGCGTTAAATATGTAAATATGTGAGGTATTTATGTAAATGCCCCGAAAATTTTGTTAGGAGCTACTAATGTAAAGATGGCTAAATAAAAAATGTATTTTTTTTAGCATAAATATGTAACATTTGCATAAAATTATAAGCCCACCATTTTTCACCACAACATAGCACCTTAAGCTCATTTTATTTAGTGAAGATAAAATTATATTTCCAAAGATTTTAGATCAAATATATTNAAATTTTAATGTCACGTTAAAAATAGCACGATTTGAATTTTGAAGAATTGAAATATTTATTTATATCTTACATTTATAAATCATGACATTAATATTTAATATGATAATAAGTAGTAATTCTGATATTAAATAAAAAAAATAGTATATTTAAATAATATGGATATAATAGAGAATAATAGACCATAACTGCTTGGAGCAATTATTAGGCGCTGAGTCTGCATTATCAATACAACAAATACAACTAAAATATGATAATATTCGTACCTTCCGCATCTTCCGTACCTAGGGCTGTTAAGGACTTGAGCTTGAGTGAGCTCTGGCTTGGCTCGTTCGAAATTGCTCTAATTTGAGATCGGTTCATGTTCAAAATTGGCTCTGGAATAACGTGTTTGTTCCCGACTCAATTTAAATATTTTTGTTCGTGTTCGTTTCGTTAAAATTAATTGAAAAAAATAAATATAGTGTTGGATTCGAACATGCATCAAATCTATGTTAAAGAATGAACATAATCACATTAACACACGAGTTATTATGATTTAAAAAAAAAATATATATATATATATATATGATTTTTTTTTAACTAAAATGAACCGACTCGAGCGAATAAACAGTTGTTCGTGTTTGACTTATTTATAATTCGAGCTTAAAAAATTATTCATGTTCCGCTCGTGAACTAGACGAACAATTCACGAACAACGGGCATTTTTTACTGTTATATCGGAGCAATTATTGTCTACGGACATACACAAATTTGCGTGCGGTGTACGAACACCATACGTAAATTTATGTGCGGTGTCTGATCAGAATTATTGAAATACAACTTTTTATTTTTTAATTATTAGAATGAAGCACGCTCTAATGTCTTCAGAGTACGTACTTTTTGTATCTTCCACAACTATTTTATCCGCACCTAATAATATTTACACTAAGCGAGTTCCACGAGACCGCGACATATGAGAAGGCGCATCACCTTTCTTTCTTCTCTCCAAGCTCAAAACCTCTACTTCAATCACCAGTTCCGATTCCTCTCCATCCCCATCGAACCATCATCACTTATTGAACACGTTCCCAAAACCCTAAAATCTCAGAAACGAATCCATGTCGAAACCAGCTCCGAATCAGTTCGCCGCGACATCTACCGCTGCAATCTCAGAATCTCCTCTCTCGGCCGGCGAGGAGATATCGCCGGAGCCCGTGCCCTATTCGATCAGATGCACCACCCAGACGTCGTCNATATATATATATATATATAATATTATTATCTAAATAATTATATGATTTTTTTTTTAACTAAAATGAACCGACACGAGCAAATAAACAGTTGTTCGTGTTTGACTCATTTATAATTCGAGCTTAAAAAATTATTCATGTTCCGCTCGTGAACTAGACGAACAGTTCACGAACAACGGGCATTTTTTACTGTTATATTAGAGCAATTATTGTCTACGGACATACGCAAATTTGCGTGCGATGTCCGATAAACTATTGAAATACAACTTTTTATTTTTTAATTGTTAGAATGAAGCAGACTCTAATGTCTTCACAGTATGTACTTTTTGTATCTTCCACAACTATTTTATCCACACCTAATAATATTTACACTAAGGGAGTTCCACGAGACCGCGACATATGAGAAGGCGCATCACCTTTCTTTCTTCTCTCCAAGCTCAAAACCTCTACTTCAATCACCAGTTCCGATTCCTCTCCATCCCCATCGAACCATCATCACTTACTGAACACTTTACCAAAACCCTAAAATCTCAGAAACGAATCCATGTCGAAACCAGCTCCGAATCAGCTCGCCGCGACATCTACCGCTGCAATCTCAGAATCTCTTATCTCGGCCGGCGAGGAGATATCGCCGGAGCCCGCGCCCTATTCGATCAGATGCACCACCGAGACGTCGTCACCTACGCCGCCATGATCAACTTTTACCTGAAGAACGACGACCTTCCGCAAGCTGAATCCCTCTTTAAGCGAATCCCGGGGAGGAACGTGGTGGCCGAGTCCTCCATGATCGATGGCCTTGCGAAAGCAGGCAGGATCGATGAAGCCAGGAGATTATTCGACAAAATGGAGGTCCGAAATGTGTTCACTTGGACGATTCTGCTCTCTGGCTATTGCCTCGCCGGCCAAGTCGAGAATGCACGGAAGGTTTTTGATAAAATGCCGGAGAAGAACGTGATCTCGTGGACAACGATGGTTCTAGGTTACGCTCGAAATGGGTTCTTATCGGACGCCCGAATCATGTTCGATCAAATGCCTGCGCGAAACACAGTTGCCTGGACTGCTATGATCAAGGCTTATGTAGAGGAAGACCGAATGGAAGAAGCGGGTAATCTGTTCGAGGAAATGCCCCAACCANCGCCCGAATCATGTTCGATCAAATGCCTGCGCGAAACACAGTAGCCTGGACTGCTATGATCAAGGCTTATGTCGAGGAAGACCGAATGGAAGAAGCGGGTAAGCTGTTCGAGGAAATGCCCCAACCGNCGCCCGAATCATGTTCGATCAAATGCCTGCGCGAAACACAGTAGCCTGGACTGCTATGATCAAGGCTTATGTAGAGGAAGACCGAATAGAAGAAGCGGGTAAGCTGTTCGAGGAAATGCCCCAACCAAACTTGTACTCTTGGAACATAATGATCAAAGGATATCTAAATTGCAGGCGAGTTGACAGAGCTATTAGTTTCTTCAATTCCATGCCTGAGCGAAATCCAATCACTTGGACCACCATGGTATCAGGACTAGCTGATAATGGGATGATTGAAGACGCCCAAAAGCTGTTCGATCAAATGCCAACAAGAGACATCGCATCGTGGAATGCGATCATAACTGCGTACAGCTCCAATTCGCAGATGGATATGGCTCAAAATCTCTTTGAATCCATGCCCGAACGGAACATCGTGAGTTGGAACGCCATGATCGATGGATATGCTAAGAATGGATCTCACCATGAAGCTCTGTTTATTCTCATCCTCATGCTCAGATCCTCAGTAAAGCCAACCGAGTCTTCACTCACCAGTCTTTTGGCTAAATGTGATAGTTTGGCAATAGGGATGAACACGCATGATTTGGCTATAAAGTTATCCTTCGTGTTCGACACGTGTTTATCGAACGCTCTGGTGATCATGTACTCAAGAAATGGGGAGTTGAGTGATTCATGGCTTGCGTTCACCGAGTTAAAAGCAAAGGATTTTGTCTCATGGAGTTCGATGATTCTTGCCTTTGCAAACCACGGTTGCGGTCTTCATGCATTGGCAGCTTTTGCGAAGATGCTGAGGCGTGGAACTCAGCCTGACTCAGTCACCTTCATTGGTCTATTATCTGCTTGTAGTCATGCCGGCTTGGTGGAGAAAGGTAGGAGGATTTTCGACTCCATGATGAGGGGGTATGGAGTGGAGCCGAAAGCGGAACACTACTGTTGCTTGATCGACATTCTCAGGAGAGCCGACAGAGTTGACGAAGCGAGTTTGGTGTTGAGTCGGGTGCCTGAGTGCGAGCGAGATTCTGCTGTCTTGGGGACGATTGTGGGCGCAGCCTGCAAAGCGCATGGAGGGATTGTGGAGGATTTGATTGAGCTGGAGCCATTAGGATCCGGAGCTTTCGTGAGCTTGGCTAATGGTTATGCATCAATGGGGAGATGGAGTGATGCGGCGAGGGTGAGGAAGATGATGAGGGAGAGGAAGGTGGAGAAAGTTGCTGGTTTTAGTCAGATTGATTTAGGGTTTAGGGGGAGTCATGTGTTCTTTTCTGCTGATAGGGCTCATTCCCAGCAAGAAGAAATATATGAAATGCTTCAAGAGAGTCTCCTACCACAAATGAAAGATATGTTGTGTTGCAGGCAAGAACTTTTTTCATCATGATGAAATGATGTATGTAAATATGAAAGATTTACATATATACCACTCAATTGTGTTTACAAATCTAACATCAATTTTTTATAAATTTTTACATGCATTCTATCTTACCTATGCATGAAAATGCGTGCAATGAGAGAAACAGTTTATGCTTAGGCTAAAATTTTATGATTTTGCCCACCTAAAATATAAAGCTAGTTCGTCCAAATAAAAAAAGTTGAAACTTTTTAGAAGTTAACAAGAAAATTTGCATGCATACCACCCAATTCTTATGTATTTACATGTCTAACACCATAACTCTGTTTTGTACATTTATACCTCCAAATATTTTCAAGTGGCATAAGAAATGCCACCATTTTTTACTTTTCAAGTATTTATGCATAGGTATGGTGGCATGTATGCAAAAAATTGAAGTTTAGGAGTTTGATATTCAAATACATTGGAATTGGGTGGTATGTATGTAAATCTTTCAAGTAGTATTTTTGAAGTGATGAAATTTTTGGTTAGTATAAATGTAAAAAAGCAAAGTTTAGATGTTAGATATGTCAATACATAAGAATTGGGTGGTTTGCATGTAATATATATATATATATGTATAGCTTCTCATAAATCAACTGCATTCACGCAAGCCATATTCTACAGTTACACTGACAGAGAACTACAATCACACTAGATTCATTAAATTAAGCTGAAGATCACCACAAATAATAATAATAAAAGTATTCATTAAAAACTACTAAAGCAGTTATGTAATTAAACTCTAAATCCATGCAAATGCTTAGCCCATCTCCTGGCCATGAATGGATCAAGATAGTCCCATCTCTCTGCACAGCTCCTCCTTGGCCCAAACCCACTGCTCATCTCTTCCTCC